>OZ023161.1:6800352-7032852 GCA_963678695.2 Diplodus puntazzo
ATATCATCTGAATACTTAACAATAGAGTTCTCTTGATGTCTGGTAGTGCTGTCATGGGTGTACAGTGTGAACAGGAGGGGGCGGAGAACACAGCCCTGGGGCGTGATAATGTTGAGCCCTAAAGTAAAACAAGTGTGACTGTCAATCCAAACTGCCTGGAGTCTGGTGGGAGGAAGTCTTAGATCCAGTTACAGAGTGTTGTACTCAAGCCCAGTTAGTTTTCCAGTCAGCTTTATGGGTGAGCTTGTGTTGAATGCTAAACTGAAATCAACAAACAGCGTTCTGATGCACCGGCTCTTATTCTCAATGTGTGTGAAGACAGACCGGAGAGTGGATATGGCGTCCTCTGTGGATCAGGTAGCTCTGAATGTATACTAGTTAGGGTCCAGGCCGGCAGGGATGGGTTTTTTTTTTTAACCCTGTGCACTAGAAACAGTTTCTCAAAGCACTTTGTCATTATGGTGGTGAGTGCAACGGGGGGTACAGACTAGAGACAAGTGATTGCAAATTTATTTCATTTTCCTCTCCTAACACATTTAATCCCATGTTGGCGAAGCGATTCATGTGTGTTATGTGGGTCCATTTGTGGCCGATCCTCAAGTCATATCACAAAATAAATGATCTTCATATTATTATAAATCAATGGATATTTCTGGAAAAATTAGCTCGGACCTGCCTAACACGAAAGAAGAGCAGCAAATAAGAAACTTGAAACAAGTTAAACTAAAACCAAGGTCAACTTCCTGATTGCACAAGTTCCGAGTATCTGACCCCAAATTACAAAAGTCAGAGTTAATTATATTTTATATATATTCATTAATTTATATAAAACATTTGGTGTATGAGACCAAAGGCGTGAATGTTGAGTTATCTGTGTTGTTATTACACAATTGTCATATTATCATAGAAGTCATAAACCACCTTAGCCTTCCGAGGTGACTGACTGACCCTTCTCATCTGCTATGTAACCTGAGACCAGAGGGGTTATAAAAGCAGTTTCTAGCATGAAGGTCACCTGTAGAGTGGCTACCTTTGATGCTCTATCGTGTTTTTGCTTTTATTTACTTACTTAACTCTAGGAGGAAGCCTCAGTGACGCTGCCTCAGTCTGTGTGCAACATTAATTATTATACAATAGGTAGCAAGGAGTTAAGTTACTTGTTAGTGGCGGTTAACCAAAAATGCCAATTTGGCACACTGTTGGCAACAATTAAGGGTCAAAGTGGATGTGTCCCATAACGTTCATGAAGGAATAGAGTTGGTAGCGGAGCTTAGTGAAATAGAAAACAGAAGTTAAATAAGATAGTTGATAAACTCTAAGTGCCGCTGTCATCGTCCTTTGTCATGGTTGGTTTGTACAATTTAAATTTTGTGGTCAAAGTCTGCTTACAACATGACTACCCAAAAGCGGCGACACCTTCTCAACTTTCTGCTTCGCACACGATTCCCCCACCTTTAGTCCCTACACTCTTCCTATCATGAGTCATAAAACACACAGTAATAAAATAAAAAACCCTAACCCACACCCTATAAAGAAGGAAATCAGTTTTTCTGGTAAGATGACACAATCTTAACACAAATAACTGATTTTATTTTACCTCAAAATGTGCTTTAGATAGTTGCTGAGAGTGATTTAAAGTCTATCCATTAATTAGACACTTTCTGAATCCATAGTCTGATATTTCAGACTGGTACAGGAATCGACACTGTAGGCAGGTATTATCAGCGTGTGTGATGTTGTAAGTAAGCTAAATGAGCTTGACTTTAAATGCTCTTCAGTCCGTCATAAGTAGTGTTCTGGATAATAATACAAAATTGCTGCATTTATGTTTTGTCATGATAATTGTCACATATGAATGATTTCCCTTCAGCTTTATTGCTGTTTTTATTTGGTGGATTGGTTTAATGTTTAAGCCTTGAAGGCCTTGAGTGCAGAAATCCTAAATTATATAATGTATACAGTAGATATTTATTCCAGAGGACACCAATGCTTGTTATTGGTTTCCACTGCCGACTTAAATAAGCAGATCGGCCAGTTCCACAGTTAAAACTGTTTCTTTGTCAACAATTGTAATGAAATCAGTTATTTCCATTGTCATTCATATTCACTGAGTCACGGTGGGCCATCAAGACAGTTTTGTAGTAGTGATGCACAAATTGTTTTGTCTTTTTTAGCTAATAACAGTAACTGATAATAACCTTCTCTTTGCAGTTGATGCCACCAAGGTAAACAATAATTTTACATTCTTTTATTTTAAAAAGTTTCTAACCTGTTGTTGAAAGTCTTTCTTGTCTACACTGCTTGGCTCCAGTGCAGAAATGGTTTTCAGTGCTGGTTCTGCGTGTACTTCTTCTTTTTTGTGTTGATTGGCAGATTGCAGACCAACTTTACCAACTACTGTATCGGAGTGCACAACTGCTGTGCTTTTTAAGTTAAAAATGAAAGCAATTTCACTTTGTATTTTTGGTTCTATGTATTAGCTTATATTGCATACTTGGATGATAGTCAAACATTTCAGCTGTCCGTTCAATCAATCAATCAATCAATCAATCAATCAATCAATCAATCAATCAATCAATCAGTCAATCTTTATTTGTATGGCGCTTTTCATACAGAAAAGTAGTGCAAAGTGCCTTACAGAGAGTAAAAACAACAACAACAACGTTATTAGTCTTGATGTTTCCTTGTTAACTAAAATGGTTGATCTGACATTTTATCTGTGTAATGTATAAACAGCGGAAGTGTGGCTCATCCATCTAGCCCCCTCACCTTCACCTTTGTCTTGCCTCACCCTCTCCTCTATTCAACTCTGCCCCAGTATTTTTACTATCTGCTCGGTCCCTTCAACTCCAGTTTTAATCCTCTTCTCTATCAGTTCTGACCCAAATGATGTCATATGGTGTCAACACATTTCAGCCTGGTTTTTCTTTCTCTCCACCAGCCTAATTTGGGGGTCACAACCAAGGGTAACAAAATGAAGCAGGATCATTGGACCACAACCAATATTCAGCTCTAGGGCTGCCACTGCCGATTATTTTCATTATCAATTAATCTGCAAATTAATTTCATTGATTAATATTGTTTATAACGGTAAAATAATATTTGGGAAAAAATGCTGATCACAATTTACAAAGTAGCAAATCTTTTTATTTAAGAAGCTGGAACCAGCAAATGTTTGATATTTTTGCAACTTCATCTCATTTAACTGGCAGTCCATGCCAACTTAGATTTTCACACATCTGAGGGACACTCTCTGTTCCCAACCTCAGTCATCTGTTGCACTCGAAATGTATTTTATTCCTCTTCACCACACATTTAATTTGTCCACCCACATTCTCCTCCTTCCTCTTACTCTCTCCCAGCAGGCCGACTATAGTTTCTGTGTTGTGATGGTACCAGGCCACATCGCCACCCCACTCTAGTCATCTCCTTTGTTTTTTGTCCTTCCTTTCATGTTGCCCCTCCTACTGGGACAGAGCTCTCCCTATGTCTTTCTACTTGACCTCAGTCTCCCCTGTAAAGTAAGATTATTGAGTCACGCTGCTCTCTCTGAATCATTATCTTGATTTTGTTTCTGATTATTTCTAATTCATGCATACACAAACACAGTTACATGGAATACGCCATAACCTAAAGACCATTCTGATGTGCCGTGTACTTAACAGCAAGTACGATGCACAAGGGATGAAATGGTAATTAAGGTTTGCTTTATGAAAGTCACAGAAAAGGATTTCAGGTTTAACATATATTGTGAATGTATGCTGTGTAAGCTTGTTGACTGCTTTTAATCAGATTCTATTTGCTGGAACATTATAATGGAAGGTCTATTCAGTGTAATGCAGTCAGTAGGTGTCATTCTTGACATGACAATGAGCCGACGTGGGGTGAGAGTTATGTCAACAACTCAAGCATACCACCCATTGTCTCAGCTCAGCCATGAAGAGTGTACACAGGCACTCCTGGATCGAACACAGAGAAGGGCCAACAATTAGTTAGTGAACTCCTGAACTGTTTACTTAACAACAACTAGCAAATGACCCGCTATTCGTTTGTTCTTTAGCTCTCTGGCTTTATATTCACGCAGTAACATAGAAGATTTGTGTCAGAGCAGGTGACAGAGTTATAGTGAAGTGAGAGATGGACTGATTGCAATACGATAAGGTCAGTAAGATGGAGAGATGGAGAGTGAGTCAGAGAGGAGAGATGTCTAAGAGTTAGCTTTTAACTGAGTTACGACACCTGAGTATGGATCTCAGTTGTTATGATATTATAAATGTTAATACATTTGTTTCCTTCAAATTAACCAAACATAATGGAAATCAAATCGATTTGACATGAATATTAATGACCTTAATTATATTGTTAATACAGAATGCAGCCCTGAGGAGTGGACAAAATAATAATAAAAGTGAAATCCAATGTTTTTTTGTCAAACTCAACATTTTATTATTTTTTATTAGTCTAATCTCCAGACTTGCAAAGCAATGTGTAATAGTGAGTGTTCTTTGGTCAGTGATGAATGTGCAGAATCTGCATCGGTTAAAAGGAAGTCCCACAGTGTACTTGTGACTGCTTTATCTCTTTGGTTCTGCAGTTGTCATATTTACCATGTCATCATGATTTTTGTCCTATCATTTGATACGATGTCTGTATGTTTTTGCCAAATAACATCATCATCTCAGTTATAGAACATATTTGACACTTACTTCTTTTACCTCACTTTATTCCTGCATTTTGCCTCCATGTATGATGCTGGCTGGGTAAAATGTTGTTAATATTAAACAGCTAAACTTTGATAAGGTTTTTAATGTAAGTTTTAAACTTGTGACTTGATGAATATTTTAGAAATAAACTTAACTATATTTAAGTACTGCTGACTTTATAGTCAGTCAAACGTGAAGCTCTGATTCCGTCTAGTCTACATCTGAATTTAGATTAACACAATAGACAAGATGTGCTTTTAGTTGTTTGTTTCAGGTAAATAACAGATGTGTGGTTGGACACAAACCCAGTAAATAAACCCTTACCACCTGTTGAGATATTTTTATGAATCTCTGGAACTGGCAGCATGACAAATTTCTAGTAACATCCTCAAATGTAGTATACAAAGTCAGTTAAAATTAACTGTGGTCTCTGTCATTCTACTGGATTAAATAATGGCTAAAGATTTGAATAGAATGTAAAACTCTAAAGTAACTCATAGCCAGTGCCTGAACTATGATGTTTTGTTTGCTGCTACTGTGTGTGAAGGAATACATTTCCCTCTGTCATGCCTATTCAAAATCTCAACCATTAAGGGCACCGATCACCTCCACGAACACTAAAATATGTGTTGTCATAATCTTCGAGGGTGAGATGGCCACCAAAAGAAAGCCATTTATGTTCAAAGGTGAAGTTATGCAACTATCAACAAAAGCAATAAAAAAAGGCTGTTGCTGAATTACTTTCTTGTCAGGTGAGTACAGTAAAACTTTGTTGTCCTTGTGGATGAGCAGGCTCAGGAACACTGTGCAGCCATGGCGCTGTGGCTTTGAATTTCCCTAATGAGCTTTGTTACTTTTCAGCCTCTCACCCTTCCATGCTCTACTACAAGCTACATAAAATCTCTGTCAAAACAATATGCAAAACCTGATAAATGCTGAAAGGTCCCCAGCACCTTGCATTATTCATGCATGTAATAGTTGGCCCTGGATATTGTGGTGGCTCAGCCTTGCTTCTAATTTTCGTCAGTGGCTCAGCATTTTCCTGTAGACCACCTCAAACATCAAACAATGTAAATTATGAATCCATTGTGATTTCTTTTTTTTGTAAAACTTTCCATGAGCCAAGATTTAAATTGGAAATATTGCTAAGCCAACTGGCCAAGTGAGGACAGGTGAAACACTAGTTCACATATTCAGTGGGACTCGTAAACAGGAAGTAAAGCCAGAAGCCAGCAAACCAGGAAAGTAATTCACATTGGACTTAATGGGCACACTCTTTGAATAGGTTATGTAGTTCTACTATATTTCTATGCTGTTACTATAAAAAAAAGTGCCAAGTGATCCTCTCAAAGGGGAATGCAAAGCCTTTAAAGGGGTGCTATGTAAGTCAAAGAAACTGAACTTTGGGGGTCAAACGTGCTTGGGCACGGTACAGTGTGTTTAGCATTTATCTTAAAATAGGAATATGACAGCCGGTTTAGTTAATATTTAGCCCCATTAAGACAATAGTAGTTCAGCAGTACTAGAATCATCATGGTTTGGATGTATAAAGTTGATATTATTTTAGAGGTGCAACTACTGATTATATTCAGCCGATCAGTATTTAAAATTGTTTTGATTAACCCTCTTCTCAGAACTTGCTGACACACCATTACATTAGGTCAAGTCACACACATAAATCCACTGGAAAATTATTCAGGGTTAATTTATATGAGATTTACAAGACAGAGTTGCAAAATAAAATGCAAGTCATTTATGGTTGGGTGCGGAGGATGAGTTGAGGAGTCTCATAGCCTGAGGAAAGAAGCTGCTCTTTATTCGAGTGGTACAGCAGTGGATATTTCTGTAGTGCTTACCAGACAGTTGCAGGGTAAAACAGGCTGTTGCTGGGGTGGGTGTTATCAACTATAATCAACACATTTTTTCACAACTACATTCATGCACGGATTGATTGAAAGCAGGTTATATTAACGTGAGTTGATTGACGGACTGATGGGAGAGGCAAATTTAATCAGGAGAGCTTATACTATTATGTTTTAAGAGGAAGGTTTAAGCCGTGAGTGATTTAATCTAGATGGTGATGGGATGAAGAGGATGGCTGAAGAGCTGGATGAGTACGAGGTGGACTCTGATGTGCTGGACCTTGGTACCGGGTATGATTAACTGGAGGTGAATGGGGTGGAGGAGGATTGCAATGATTTTGCATTAAAACGGCAGTGGACGTTAGCAGAGAGGAGAATAGATTGGTGGATTTGATTGTGGCAGAATCTTATTGGCATAACTGAAGTAGTAACGCCCATAGTCAGCTGATTAAGAAGTGGGGAGAGGGAGAGAGAGGGAGAGTGGAGTGAATGGTAAGGTAGTCCTGACTGAACTTTCACTGAGCGTCATTTAATGAACATCGCTCAGTTGTTTCACATCACTGCTGCCTGACCTTGCCTATGTAGGTGCCTGTGATAGCATTTTAGAAGCTAATGGATGATTTTAAAAAAAAGTGGAGAAAACATGTGGAACATAAAGTAACATGGGTAATCAGTGTAAGCCAATGTGTTTGAACCTGATTTTGAGCAGCAGGTGGATCTGTGAACGTGAGTGTTCCAGCCAGTATGCACACATTTTTGGCAATGATCCTTCAATTGTGGTAATTGAACACATGTGACACGGCTCTGTTGAACAATAAACTTTATTGCCTAAAATGAGTTCATTTAAACATTAAACTTTACAGGGTATTTATAAATTAAAAATTACCCCAACCATTTTTCCGCTTTGAAGTGGCAGCTTTTTTCTGCATTATATGCACCATTAAACAGAGTATTCATATAGGTGCATATCAGGCAACATATATGCCAGTACTGATATGTCTGTAAAAAGCCAATATTGGCCAGCTGATATATCGCTTGGGATCTACTCTGTAAGCTCTCTTATTCAGGATTTTCATTGAAATTGTTAACTAATAGGAACCAGTCAGTGATCAGTGTTGGTCATACAACACAACTTCTGCTTCCCTACAATTATACCACCAGTTCTGGGAAAGTTCACTTTCTACATGAACTAGTTCAAAGTTCAGTTCACAAATTTTAAAATGAACTAGTTCAGTTCATAGTTCATAATTCAAAAATTTTGAACTAAGTTCACAGTTCCAAAAATGAACTAGTTCATAGTTCTTTTTTTTTTTCAATATGTTGATGCGAGCTATTATTTTTCAAAATTATTACCACAGCCCATATAGAACCACAGACAGCTATAATTGTATCAGTTTTAACACTGAAACTGCAGCTCTCCCACAATATACTGCAAAGACAGCAGAGCCGCTACTGCACGCCGTTAATGTGATCTGGGTGTTAGAGGATCTGTTTTGGCTCGCTGTTGCCATGTCTTTTGATTTTTTATTCACTTGCACAGACCTTGCCAGGCTCGCCGGGTGCTCTAGTCCAATGTGCCGTTTCAGGTTTGTGGTACAGGATAGAGTACAAATAAAAAATAAAAAATAAAAAAACACATAAATAAGTAAATAAATAATAAATAATTTAAAAAAAAAAGAAGAAGAAGAAAGGGAAAAAAATAAATTAATTAATAGATAGTTCATACAGTGGCTTCAGGGAAAACGTTTCATAATGACTCAGTAAGGTATTACTTTTTTTTTGTTATTTAACAAAATCAGAGATTTAAGCAAAGAGCTCAGTTCCAGGAGAAAAGGAGCAAATTTAGGTAGTGATTTTGCAAATTTTTGTTTGAGAATGAAACATTTTGCATAGGATAACAAAGTTCATCATGTGTTCAAGAGCATTATCTTCTAGGTTAATATAGTAGCAAATAACATGTTTCAGGGTAAGAAAATGGACAGAGTTAGCAGCATCAAAAAATGAGATTCAACAACACTCCAAAACTTTTTAGATATATCATAATAAAAAAACAGATGTGAAGCCTTCATTTGTTTTTGTCTCCATGCTGAGCACATTGATGACGCATGCAGCGGTGCGACTCTGTGGTGGCTGGTATTGCCAGTAACCCTTTTTAGATAGAAAATGCGGCACATTTGCTCCAAGGTAAGGACGGCAATGTGCCGGCCTGTCTTTCTAAAACCGAGGCGTAATATTCCTCTTTTTCCCAAAGCCGCCTCTGAGGTAGGCGTAAACATGTGACGTGACTTGTTTTTTTCCTGGAAGGCTCGATGGGAATCTGGCACTGTCTTGAACGAAGTTAAACTGAGAGAACGCGCCGTTCACAAATGCCAGAATGAACGCGTTCACAATAACGTTCATCAGGCAGAATACAGTACGTTCAGTTCACGTTCACCCAAAATATGAACAAGTTCATGAACGATCGTTCATTGAACGCGTTCAGGCACAACACTGTATACCACTACAACTACTTTAATTAATACATGCTAATGCTTCTCTGATTTTTTCCTTGGAATGTAAAGTGAACTATATCACAGATCCACATTCACTCTTATCACATGTATGGTCTGAAAAGCTCAATTGAAGGACTGAACCAGCTAGAATTGCAGGTACTTTACTTATCATGTACTGTTGTGATAGTTTGATTTTTGCCATATAGTGGCACTTCCTCTTCATTTGTTTGTTTCCATCGTCAGCTCCTTTGAGAGTAAGCTTAGGTGTTGCACAGTGGTATAGTTTGCTCTATCAGAGCATTATGCAACAGAGGGTGCAAATGTTCGTGTACTGTCTGTGTTTTAAAAAAATTATTTAAGGTGGCATGTGGAGGTTTAGACATACTTCAAGACAGAAGTTTGATGCTTGTGTTTGCATTGACACATTAGAGTAACGCATTTTGTCAGGTTTCCTATTTTTAATTCTGTCATATTCGATGTCTCATTCTTTTCTGTCACATCTGACAAGATTATATTGTATAATCTGCATGCACCACACCTTCAGAATTCCTTGATGCCACACCGCTCCAGTGACCTTTGTAAAGCCAATCCTGTATGTATAAAGTGGGCTTAGGTAGAGAATCACACATTACTTTTGTTCGCTCACGTAGGCCATGACGGCTGCTGCTGATACAGAGGGTGTGTCTTCCAATCGGTTTCAGTATAATAAAGCTATAGAGCTAGTTTTGGTGTGTGTTTGTGCGTGTGTATGTGTGTGTTTCAGTGTTTGTGTATATATATTATATATATATATATATGTGTGTGTGTGCATATGTATGTGCTGGTTTTTATAACAGTACCTTGTTCTCATCAAAACTGGATCTGGAAAATGGAATTGATGTCATATAACTCCATCAGAGTGAGTTACAACATGAAATGTATTCTTCCAAGAAGGAACAACACAAGTTAATGGCCCCTTTGTTTCTTTTCTTTTCTTTTTTTTTTTTTTAGCACAGTGTGATAATGGATGGTGTAACGTTGCCCCTGTAGGTGTTGAATTGCCATAGGTGATGTTAGAAACAAACCGTAGGGGACCTGTGTGTGTGTGTGTGTGTGTGTGTGTGTGTGTGTGTGTGTGTGTGTGTGTGTGTGTGTGTGTGTGTGTGTGTGTGTGTGTGTGTGTGTGATAAATATTTCACTTGACTGACGGGAACTTGACAGATAATTGCAGTCTCAAAGGATGAGCAGAGGCAGCCAGTTGTGATTCAGAGAATAGAGACCATAATGAATCTGTAGCTTAGTCACAGAGAATAGGAAACCTGAAAAAGATATATTTCAGTCTTTCCTGTTCCTGTCCTCTTTCCCATGATTGCATCAAATGCTAACTAACATTTAGTTTCTGTGCAGATCATGTGACATGCTAAGGAACAGCATGTCACATGATCTGCTATTTCAGTAAACATTAAGAACCTTGGACCACTACAGAAAATTGGCAATGAACATTTACTATCCAGGATTCCAGAGTATAGACACTACCGCAAACTGTACACGTTCCAGCCATATTCTAGTCTACAACCTAAAAAACAAAACAAAACAAACAAAATCTGCTCTTTGTATGTGGCTTTAAGTGCGTACTTCACAGAGGGCTGCAGCTGTACTTGGGTTCATGTCATGTCAACCCAGTTTCATGGCAATAAGTATGGAAATGTAAACTTTTCAAACTACACCTGCATCATAGTTCAACACTCTGCACAGTCTGCCTGCCTATGCAGAATGCTCTTTATATTTTAAACTGCTCTAACTCCATAACTTCTCCAACATTATACTTAACTCTGCTGCCTTGGTTTGCCAGTCCTGCTTTGAGATATTCATAGCTTGTTGCCTGACAAGCATAAACAGTTAACCACAGTCATGACAAATGGTAAAACTGGGTCACCATAGGAGACTATTGTAACCACAGTAAGGGGGCCATACTACCAACTTAAAATAGCCATCTTCCTAAGTCACAGGTGGCAAGCAGTTTAGACTAAAAAGATAGTTGTAGATAGAATATTTCTTGAATAGGACTCATGGGACAAGTTTCCAGTCAAACTGAAACATTTTCAATGCGAGCATATACATTTTTTGTTTTTGTCCATGTCCTCCAGAGCAGATATTCAGCGCATTTAGATTGTGGCTCTTTCGTGTTTCTTTTCTGAACTTGAATACACATCTGCTTGTCAAAACTCATTTATTTATTTCCAGCTTATTATTTGCATTTTTCATTATTTGCATCAATATGTATTATGAAGTCTACAAGGCCGTGCCCTTACAAATTTCTAGCAGTGTGTTTGAGGCAGCCACAGGAGCCACTTCCTTTAGTTGTGTACACGCCACTAATGATGCATTCAAAATTACCCTGCACATCGTGCAAAATTGCCCTGCACTTGTTAATGGAGACTAGGTAGAACATTTCTGTTGTAAATCAATTTCTAGTCTGTTTGTTTGTTTTTGTTTGTTTGTTTTTTTTTTTGTTTTTTTTTTTACAAATGTTATACCATTTTCAACAAAAAGACACATTTAGCTGGCATATGGGAAAAACTGAAGCAGAATGACCAAAGAAACTAAACAAGGATCCGAACATCATGTCAGATCAGTGTTGAATAAGGTTTTACCCATGTACCTGACGGTTGAACGTGTTTTTCCGTGATATAAAGGTTCAAAGTTTGAAGATTGTAAATGTTGAGCTCACGTGTATTCATAACTGTGAAATATATAACAAGGTGAGGAGGCTGTTTGACTCACCAGAGGAGAGCAAAGGGCAGCCCCTCTGGAAACAAACTCACACATACAGTTCAGTGTTTGTATGTCTTCATCGTACCATAGCTTATTTGATAGGGACTATATAACTATATTTATCTCTGACTTTTGCAAAATGAAATAAAATTAGAAAAGACTCAAAAGGCCCAAGAAGTACCACTTTAAACATGTGTCAGTCTTGGAAAAACAAAAAAAACATCCACTAATATATTTTGTCACAGCTCTGTATACTCTCGGATACCCTCTGTTGTTAACTGTTTCTGTTTTCGTCTTGTTTCTCTTCAGACTCTGAGAGAGAGGAGGAAGGGAAGTGAACAGACGGACGGACAGACATCAGAAAAGAAGGTGAAGGAGGAGGACGAAGACAGCCCATTCAACCGCTGCAGCTCTGTGGACCTGGACAAGGTATTTGTGTGTGTGTGTGTGTGTGTGTGTGTGTGTGTGTGTGTGTGTGTTTTTCAGTGAATTAGTTGGTATGCAATCACATGGAGAGGGTGTAATCCTACATGAAGTATCTCTTTGTGTATATGTGTGTTTGTTGAAATTGTTCATTGTTACGTGCTCTTGACTGGAATGAGAGTGACTGAACAAGTGTGTGTGTGTCTGTGTGTGTGTGTGTGTGTGTGTGTGTGTGTGTTTGTGATGGGGGATAGAAGAAGAGTGAACAGCCATCAGGTTATTCACCCTGCCTCATTCCAAAAACTGTCCCTGTTTGTTTGTAGAATCTGAAGTTCTCACACTGTTAGACAAAAGCATGTGCAATGCAAAAACACACCATCACTACCATTCTTTCCTCTTAACCCCAAACTTTCCCCTTAAGGAGGTGTATGTCCTTGCAAGTATACACATAGTGACCCACTTGTTCGTTTATTAGGGTCACACTCATGTGACTGAGCAATCTGACAAGTGTTTCTTTTACCAGGCCCTTCCACAGCACGTGTGGTGACAGATTCAACCAGTCCATCTTGTTCACCCTGTTGCCAGGCATCACTGTATTAAGTGAGATGCATCACAATTAACCGGTCACATTGTAAACCCGACCTTACTGGGCCTCATCCACCTTAGTACTCAGTACCCAGCTTCACCTGTCATTCAGCTGTTTTAATAAAGCTGACATTTTAATCCTCTTGTTCTGGCGTAATTGTAAAATAAACCCCTCCACCTGGACACTCCCATCATAAAGCTTTACTATGGTGCTATTTAAAAAACAGAATCCAAGTACCAAATACAAGAGGTGGTCCTTTGAGTGTGGCATGTTAGGAATGTCACTTTAGTAAGTTTAAAGTAAAGCCACCTCCTTGTTCAGGTATGCCTTATTTTCTGGCATTGTATTGCATTGTTATACAGGTCCATGCACTGGCAAACTGGTAAAGCAGGAATGCAGCTACAGTCCGTCTCACATTATTTAGATCCTCACTTTATCTTGCATCAAGTCAGGTGTGTGTGAGTGTGTGTGTGTGTGTGTGTGTGTGTGTGTGTGTGTGTGCGTGTGTGTGTGCGTGTGTGTGTGTCTTTCAACATTTTGTCTAACCCATCTCATGCAGGATTGAGAGGAATTGTTGAACAAATACGTGGCATGGTTTCTTTTGTCTTTTTCCATTTGTTAATTAAGATACAGAAACTCTTCATACATGTCAGCAAAATTCACCTGTTGAATTTTATAATAGTATTAGTATGACAATCATTCGGGGATATTTATAAAACACACTAAACTACAAAGGCCCTCAGTTAGAGCACAACAGTGCCCTTTTGTACTGACTCACAGATACCAGCCATCTAAATACGCCTCATTTTTATTATATATATATATATATATATATATATATATATATATATATATATATATATATATATATATATAAACGGTACACTATTGAAACGGTACACTATTGACTATTAATGGCCAGGGGGGTAATAATTTTGGACATCTCATTTTTGCCCTTTCTTGTTTCAGCTCAGTGTATCAATAAAATATCCTAATCACACTTAGTGGACATTTTGTCTTTGTTATTTTGGAAACAAATACACTATAAACACTTGTTGTTAATGGTCATTTCCATGGAGAAATCAAGAGTTTTGTCTAATTTCATAAAGGGGGCTAATAATTTTGGCCTCAACTGTATGTATACGTCCTCTGAACGCCGTTAAATTTTTTAATGTGCGATTAACGCTCGGTATAAAAAAAATAAAAAATAAAGAAAACGCGCATTGTATGATTTACGGCTGTTTCAATCACTTAACAGACCAGGCGGCAATTTGGGACAGGTGCCTAATTCTTTCCTCTCAATAATCCGGGATGAAAATGTCACAAACTTCTCCAGCTTCTCGGTGAATTCTCTGGCATCCTTCTGTAAGTGAAGTTGTTGCGGCGAAGGAAACGATTCAGCCAACCAGCACTCGCTGCAAACTCCTCATCTCTGCTGTCACTCACGGTGGCAGACATTTGTTTCGCCATCGCCCTGATCATTTTGCGGGACACTCTCTCATGGCGTGCCCGTTTGCTGATAACTCATCCCCGCATGTTTATCTCAGGCTCCTCGCAAGCCTTCTTCCTCCCTCCAGCAGGCAGCCTGGCCCTGCTGCTGTCCTCCTCGGACAGACGCTGAAGCTCCGTTTCTCTCACTCTCTTGGGGTCGACAGAGAAACGTCTAGCGGCTGCTTCTCCCGAGTTTTCCTCTGAATATATCACGACAGAAAGTTTGAATTTCAAGTCGTACTTTTTATTGTTTTGCTGCACCGGAGCCATGGCGATCATCAGTGTGATACTGACTGACAGAAAGTAGCACACTGCGTGAAAAAGGAGAAGAAGAAAAACGTGCAGTGTCAGTGGACATCTCTTCTTCCTTAATTTAAAATAAAAAATTAGACCCGACATTTATTTGGAACCTGCAGTTATTTACCAAAATATACATCTGCACCCAGCGTTTAAAGGGACCCTGCGGTTAATTGAAACCCGGATATTATTTGGGCAAACTACTTTCGAAACACTGCCAGATGGCTCGGTCGATAGGACAAAAGTTATCTGCACTTACTGTCGACATGAAATGAGTTACCATCGAAGTACATTGAGTCTCAAATATCACTTGCAAGCCAAACAGACAGCAGATGCAGAGAGCCCGACGCCCCCCCTCGCCAAAAGCAGACAACCCTGGATTTATTTTCCTGCATGATTTGAAGTGTTGAATAAACATTTTCATAATGCAAGCATATTTGCCCTTTCTTATGTTGTTAAAAGTATTAAGAACATGAAAAAAATACATTAAGGTACATTTAGAACAGAAAAAAATGTGCCAAAAAAATTGCGATTAATTTGCGATTAATCGCGAGTTAACTATGGACAAAATGCGATTAATCGCGATTAAAAAAATTAATCGTTTGACAGCCCTAAATAATATACATTTCCCTTTAAATTCCCTTTTTGTCCCGCTGACAAATCAACAAACCAACCAACCAATGAGAATGGGTGAAAACATAACCTCCTTGGTGGAGGTAATTATTATTGATAATGTTTTTACCTGACGATTAGCAAATGCCAGTCAGATGATAATGTGTGAAACAGCATGTTTAATGATGATTTTGAGGCTACAGTATATATTATGTCACGCCCATGTGGTGTTTGTCGTGCGACAGGGCAGCTGATTCAAACTATCACCACTGTGTGTGGCAAGTTCCTGTTCTTGTCACAAGCGGCATCATGTGATAGTTGATTTCACTTCTTTTTTTTAATGTATGCGACTAAATGTCTTGTAAAGATCTAAGTTTTCTCTCAGTTTAATAACTGACGACTTGTTAACTAGCAGCTGATACGCATACATAACATTTGATGTTTGGAGAAATTGAACATGAACACCAGAGTTTTCCAGTTGTCAGCATCAGCCGGCCCATGAGGACTTTCTCAGAAATAAATAATAAAATAATTAAATAAAATAAAATAAATAAAGCTGACTTCCGTGGAGTAATTGTAGATAAATGGTCCTTTACTTTTTACTGTACTTCTATATGGCTTTGATTTTACTACTACACTGATGGGTACTGAGTCTACTCTTCATCTGGCTGGTTTCATCAACTTCAAGTCTGCTGCTACTGACTGCACAATCCCACTCAGAAAAACTGCATTCAGCCAGGCTGTCTTTTCCTTCAGAGCATCACATCAATCGAATTCAGTATTAGAGCATTCCCATCATATCATTAATTTAAAGCTGCTGTAAGCATCATTGACATTTTTGCTAATTTCCAGTTCGTTTAGCAGTTAGCAATGTGCTCCCTCCTCCCTACGTCACCACACGTGCATTGCTCCTTTCTTTTATTAGAGGCAGCTCTCTTTACCAAGAATTCAAGATTTTTTCATCGCTTGGCCTGTTTGGTAGTATAAGCCATCACCAGGAGCGCAGACATTGCTGGCTTCTCCTTTTCTGATATTACCGGTGTAGTAGAACAGGAGGATGCTGCTCTAAGAAGACAGGACCACCTTTTTATGGAGTTCTCTGTCCTGATTAGATAAAGTGGCCAGCGATACCAGAAAGTCTAATTTCTCTCTAAGAAAAAGTAAGAGATCACTGTATATAAAACTTACTTTAATAAGAAAATAACAGCCGCTTTAAGTGTAATGCCAAGAAATAACTTGTTGATTACCAACAATATCAACACCAATGCATCTTTTATCCACCTGTATTATCTGAATATGGATTTTGCCCGCCCATGTTTTTAACAGTATTATATAGTTTGTTTTCTTTTTTACTTGTTTTTCTAAGAAGCATTTTATTTGTTGTATTTTTGTTTTCTCATTAACATCAAGTGAAGGGACAAAAAAGTAAGTAAGCCATTTAGCTAAATCGGGTACATTGACATTTCTTTGAATGTTTATTAATGTACATTACCCCATTTCAAGAAAGAAGAATTGAAGAATTAAAGTCTCCGATTCACATAACTAAAAGTTTCTGTGTTATAAAACATAATAAAAAATAAAAATACTTTTTGCTAGCTTTTGTGCAATGTTTTAAAGTAGGTTTTAGACATTTTTTGCACTACTGTACAGCATTACTTACCATCAGTACAGAATAAGCTGAGCTGCATTAATCACTATGTCCGGAGTGAATGGAGGCATTAAAGAAAGAGGGTGACAGGAGGCTCTTAGGTTGTTAACTTGTGAACTCTACAGTGATATGACAGGAAGCTGACTGGTTGTAGCAACAACAAGCGCCGTGAGTGCGAAACTGTCAGTGAATGCATTGATATGATACTTGGTGTGGAAGTGCAGATGTCATACAGAGTGAATGAGGAGATGCTGTCTTCTATTTCTTTGTGTGTAAATGAGGTTATGTGATGGACAGATTATCGTTCAGGCAGTAACCTGTAATCACTTATAATCAGCCTCAGGTTTCTGTGTCAGTCTGTGCCTGATACGAAGGTTCTTCTCCCAAATGATCAAAGCCTGTTAGAAGTGCAAACGTTTAGAAGTAAAACCACTGAAATTTACTGGCTGTTTTGATATGATGTGTTTAATGTGATCTATCCAACCCTAGTCGTGCTATTAGTGTACTAAACTTTCTCACTAATAAGTTTGTCTGAAGTTCTGACTTGAGATCAGCTTTCCTAATCTAGGACATAACTGTAGATGTTGCAAAACTGACTCTAGGTCACTCTGAAACTTGACTGTTTTATCATCATTGTTGGCCCCACAGCACAGCAACGTGTGTCATGTGAAAGCCATGAGGATGTTGTAAAGAACTCATAAAAGTCATGGCTGGTTATAAAAGTCTGGTCTTTGGACTCCGGAAGAAAACCCTCAGTTATTGTTGGCAACATGCAGTTAGAGCAAAGTAACCCTGCAGAAGCACACGCACACAGACACAAATCAGCATACTAATAGTCATTTCCTGGTTTGAGTGCAGTTTATCTGTTTTTAACTCTCTGCTGCCACCTGTTGTAATAACAGACTGATTCTCTGTCGAAACACACTTTCCTGTGCTTTTCCATTACCGTCACCTTGACCTGTATAGGCTGTATTTCACTGATTTCTTACTGGTTTTATCTCGACAGGATTTGGTGGACTGGCGGAAGCCCCTGGCTTGGCAGGTCGGCCACCTCGGAGAGAAATATGATGCATGGGTTCACCAGCCAGTCGATAGGCCGATCAGACTGTTTGGAAACCCCTTCCTGGAGGCCAGCACCAAGACTTCCTGGTGAGAGCAGAGACTATTTATTATTAATGAAAAGAAAATAACAGGATGACCAGAAAAATGTTTCCTGGTATATGTATATATCGATTGATATAATTAATTATATAATAGTTCATTTAATCATAAATATGCATTTAGGTTTACAGACTTGCAAACAAGATAGGCTTGGTTTCACTAAGCATCTATTCACATGACCTTTTGTACATTCCTAAAGTGTGTAATTCACAGATGTTAAAAAGAATAAGCAGTAAATGTAATCTAAATGTCTGAATCATTCAGTTTTTCCAGTCTACAGTTGTGATGTTGCTGCAGGAGACTTGTTGACTTGGTTGTTCTATCTATTGTAAACCCTTTTTGCATTGGACTAGTTCTACTAGTTCGGGTATGAATTTGCCTTGTGCCTTAAAATTCTACGGCATATTCTCGATCAAATTTGCCGAAACACAGAGCTCACACAAAATTTTTGTCCTGCGAAAACTCTGATTTGGAGTTGTATCTGTCACCTGCTGTGCTGTGAGATCATGTAGAGACACGCTTAGAAGTGATGACAGAGAAGTTTAGGAGCAACAAAAAGCTGTTGTATTTAGGTATAGCTACAAAACATCTGATACTTGATCTAAATTAATTGCAAATGTGTCTTTATGCTTATAAGACATGCAGAAAAAAGTACAAGCCAACTCTAAACTGTATTAATAATGTGGCCGCTGAGGAACACACACTTCACTTCTAAAAGTCGATGTTACACAATGCCATGATATCTTATCCAGAAGATAATGTGAGTAAGTATGAGTAAAATATAGATCTAACCCATGTCATGTGAATGCACTTCACAAAACACAGACGTGGGTGAACAGGGCTTAATACAGTTATTCCTGAACAGTGGTATTTGGAACCCATGGGGGAGTGCTGCAGATGCTCAGCGAATGTGAATAGAAATAGGTGTTGAGCTATTCACTCTCACCTCCTACTAACCAGAGCCAGTTGTAGCACCTGAGCACCACATGCTGGGATTAAGTTTATCAGTAACTCCAGGATCACTTTGTTCTGTATAAAGACACTAGTGTAATGATATCCACTCTTACATAATTAACAGTATTAAATCCAATTTCAGTGCTAATGAAATGAACACATTTGGAAGATGGAGGGCAGTGTGAATAAAGGAGCTGGAACTGGAGCTCCAGCCAATAGGCCGCATCACCTTATATATGATCTGATAGAAGTATAAAACAAGCGAGAGGATGTTCATTATTTTGTGCTGTCTTGCAACAGGTACTGGGTTCCAGTGGTGTGGCTTCCTATTGTGTTTTATTTAAGTTGGCACTGCTACACCACCCTGTCAGAGGGCACCACCAGGATAGTCCTCAGTTCAGGTAACATTCATACACATACACATACACGACTGCCTGCACATACAGCCATATATAATGGTTATATTTCATGATTTAATTTTCATTCACATGTCCATATTATCATATGTGTACACACACGCCATGCTACACATGTTTGTTTTCATCATTTTCATGTCCGATGAATGTTTGTATGCATCGATGTCATGTCGTGATGTGTGCGTTTGTGTTCCAGACTTTTCAATCCCGATCCATAAGTACATTTTCCCGATGCTCTTTTTGCTGGGCTGGTTCTTGTGGTCATTCATCGAGTACTGCATCCATCGCTTTGTCTTTCACATGAAACCGCCGGCCCATAACTATTACCTCATCATGCTCCACTTCCTCCTGCACGGACAACACCACAAGGTAAGTACACACCAGTGAGGCTGAGGGACAGGCCAGGTCTCCTAATCGTCAAAGTGCTTTATGATGCTGTTTTATGGCACAGTTTGAATGAATTATCTTATATGCTGGTGATTGACTGCACACTAACTTTCAATAGCCATAATGAATTTAAACTTAAAAATGTAAAACCTCCCTGCTGCTGTGAGCAAGCATATACTGTACATGTTTAAGTGTGTGACTCTAACTTGTTTCTCCACAGTCTCCATTTGACGGCTCTCGACTGGTCTTCCCTCCCGGCCTGGCCTCCTTAGTTGTGGGAAGTTTCTACATAATCCTCCGCAACACGCTGCCAGATATCCTCGGGATATGCGTGTTTGTCGGGGGACTGTGTGGCTACGTCGTGTACGATATGATCCATTACTACCTTCACTACGGCTCGCCAAAGAGAGGCTCGTATATGTACAGCCTGAAGGCCTACCACGTCAAACACCACTTTGAGCACCAGAGATCAGGTGAGCAATGGAATCCAGATACAGCTGTTTTCATCAACATATTTCACTTTACAAAAGGTTCAATAGAAAACAAAATTGGCAAACAAAATCTTTTTTTGTGCTTCTTTTGACAAACACTTCATGCACTTAATGGGAGATGAAAACACCTTCTTCAAATCAGCTCTGACATTTAAATCTTATATGACTGATCAGCTGTTTTGGCTTTCAGAGGAGTAGAAGAAGGAGGAAAAGCTGTTTTCTCTATTGCCCTGATGGAGTTTTTTTTTTTTTTATCTGTTTGTAGTCACAGAATCTATGGTCTTACTCAGTGTCCCTCCAAAAACATTGGTTACATGTCAAAAGTAAAGTACATAAAGTACAATACCTCCATAAACACAGTAGTACCCAACGTCTGATGAAGCTACACTTTGTAGAGCCTAGTTTCGGCTAGGCTATACATCTTATATAATCATTTTCTTTATATATCTTCTTCTTTTTTTTTTTTTACTTTTTACAACATTTTAGAATTTCACTTAAAAATTCACTTCACAGCCAGATGGAAACGTATCTGCATAGAGCTCAGCCAAAGGAAGATCCTATTTGATTTTGATTTGATTCTCCCCGTTCTGTTTTTGTTTTGATCCATCTGATGTCATCTTTATATCTCTCACCAGGTTTTGGAATCACCACTACATTCTGGGACTACCCCTTCAACACAGTCATCCCCGATGAGAAGTTCTAACACATGAACGGCTCTCCTGAAGGGCCAGAGGACTCATCAACCAGCCGCTTAACAACCAGCCCTCCTGCTATAACCACCGGACACACTTAACCTCCTCAAACCTCCGCAGCCATAGCTTTCCCACTTCTGAGTCACTGCAACTAATCCATTCATAAATACTATAGCACATATCTACCTGCTTTTTGATTCCAGCCAGGAACACATTATTTGCCTGAGCTCATCTGGGTGTTTCCCCACTGTGATCATCTCTTCACAGTTGAGAGGCCTTTCTGTGCCATTTTTATAACAAATCAGCATCTGCTGTCGTTTTCTGCACTGACCTCCCAGCCAAATCATCACCTGACAGCCAAGAGGTGGGCCATTGAGAGAAAGAGAGGGACACACATATTCACGTCTATATATTTGGATCATTACGGTTTCATTTAATGAAAGGAATTATATGATTCCTAAATGACTGGAGAGTACTGTAGAGCACATTCAAAACTACACTGAAGAAACTAAAAAACAAATACTCTTTTCATGGTTCCTAAATATTTTCCGACAGCATGATGTCGATCCACAGTCACAAATATAACTGTGCACACACATAATAGCTTACAGATACACACACCGTCCTATGTTCCCTCAGAGTGGGAGAGGGGGAACAGGAAGTGAAAGATGGTAGGTGAATGTGAAAGACAGAGAAGGAAGAGGATGTGACGGAGTGACAGAGAGTGTGTGTAGAGAATGTGAGTGAGAGAGGGACCCAAGTTGGTGAACTGACTCAGGAAAAAAAAACGAAAAAACTTTTGATGCTTCCCATTGTCTTCAGCTTTAACGTTCCTCATCACATCACAGTTTTGTTTTTTGCTTTTTTCCCACCTACACTGCTACTCACTGCTGCAGGTCTGTAACGGCACACATAATCTCCCTCCACAATGGTTACTCTTACTGTAGTTTTTAGAAGCAGCTGTGAACAGAAAACAGGTGTTTTCAGATATAAGAACATGCTGAGATTCATTTACAGTTTAGATTTAACTTATTAATTATCAGCAAAGCTGCGGAATGTGTTAATGCAAAGTACTGTTGATGTCATGATGTTCTAAATGTTTAAAACTGCTGTGGAGATATATTTTTGCAAGTCTTGTAATATTTCCTCCATTTTCTTTTTGTCATTAATGATACAACAAAGGTGTAGAAAAAATATTTTGTAAAATACTTTGTACAGAAGAGATTTTTTTAATTGCATCAGCTTTATGTTGTCAGAGGGAGCAGATTTTTTTTTACTGGTAAGACAAGAAGAAAACGGATGCATTAAGGTGTAAAGATGGATGGATGGATGAGTGTTGTCAGTGTGTCAGAGGGATAGAGCTGAGGCATGAGGCCAGCCTATCAGACTTCCTGCTGTGGGGATCGCGGAGTTAACGGTCACAGAGTCATCTAGGTGACAAGAGAGGGTTTGTTTTCTCCAGGAAAAAAAGGTTCTTTGTAAATTAAGTGACCTTTCAACACAGACTAAGGAGAACTCATTTTTAGTCTTCATGTCTCACTCCACCCATTAAATGCCACTGGTTCGTGTGGCCCTACAGATCCCCACAGGATGACGATAGATTAACCATCTGACTGGACAGCATGATGTCCTGATAGTGCCTGGCGGATCCTCAAAATGTCTCCTCTAAACACTGGACAACAACACTGATAACTAAAGCAGAACAAACGTAATTAAAACCGTTAACATAAATAGGTAGAGCACAGTGAAATCCTTTTTAAGCAACTTTTCTATTTTAAAGAAGTACTCCTCACAGAGGAGTAAATTAATAATACAGTAAGATGATTGTAATTGTATTAGGTTGTTTTTTTCTGGCAATTCAAAGCAGCACTAATATTTAACTCTTCAGGTAAACCGTAAGAGGGCTGTGTCAATGAAGTTTCACCCGCGCTTGCAGAGTTAAGCTGAAACAAATGTTTGTCTTGTTGTCTGCAGCACACATAGCCATTTATATAAAACCATAAGACTGTCTGTCTAATGCTGCACACAGTGTAATTAATAATGAATGTTGAAGGTATAGTGAAGAAAGAATTTTGATATAATCGCTATGTACCACAAAAATGTTGCTTCAGAAAGAACCAAAAATTATTTTTAATGTCTGTAATGATGGTGGAGACCGTGATGACTGTACTAATAATGATGATGTGCATGAGAATGATTGTGGCGGCTGCATGTCAAAGTGAAATGATTCCACCTGTTGGAATAACATATATACAGATCTTATTTATGTATATTTATATCATGAAGGTGAAAAACAACAGCTTGAAAGCTTTGATTCTGACAAGTGGACTTTCACTTGTACTAAATTATGCAGCGCAAAATTTCCCAAATCTGTTTACTATAATATCTTTCAACTTTTATTTTGGAATTTTAAATGTCTATGCAAATGCAAACATATTTGTAAATAAATGTCCGTATATTTCTGATGTCAGTCTGTCTTGTCGTTTTTTTTGTTAAATCTCTGTTGTACATGTATGAACCCTGAACCCATTGTATAATGTATTCTGTGACTCTTGAGCAGCTTTGTCAAAACAAAATAGCAGAGTTGCATTTGATGCAAAACTCTTGTTTTATATCGTCACAGTGAATTATTAGTTTGTATTCTGATACTTTATATCCATCCATTATGTGTTTAAGGCCAATTCTATTTGTAACCCATTACTTGTGAGTACTAGGATACTACATGCAGAGACGTAATATGAATTGTCCAGGTTTATCCTATTTTACAGAATGAATCAAATCATTGACTTGTGATCCTTTGTATTACATGCATATTTGCGTGTTTCTTTTTATTAAAAACTTGAAATATCAACCAAATCTTTCCTATTTGCAGCGTGTGGAGCGCAGACTTAGCCCAGGCTATCACAAAAATTGCCTCTATCATATGCCAATTAGCAGGATAAACTTTTTTTTACAGCTAGTTTATTCTGTCTTCAACAATACCTTGTGGTAATGTAAAAGTAAAGATACCATGCCAAACAGCAGTGAATGGTGTTGACACACCAGAACAGAGTCAAACCTCAAAACACAAAGATAAGGCAAACACAGCCACGAGTAGCTGCTAGCATGGCTAATAGCGCACAGCCTGCAGTTGGCACCAATGTCTCTCATAATGTCTCTGGTTGGCACTGTGTTATTGCTAAATGCTGATGGAAACATGCTATCATGTGCACACCGGCTATGCTAACATTTTATTGTTAAGCAGGTGTAATGTTTGTCATGGTCACCATGGATTTTAGCATGCTAGCACTTGCTAATTAGCACATAACCCAAAATATGATGGTAATGTCATACAATTTAAAGGTCTTTGCTCATAAACAAAAGACTCAACAAAATCTTGAAGGGATCACCAACATGCTGTCAATCTCAGGTGGGACATGAATGTCTAAATGTCATGGACATCCATCAAACAGTTGTTGAGGTATTTTAGTCTGGATAGTCGCCATATGGAACTACACTGAAAGTAAATGGCTAATGATGTATCCATTCAGAATAGTTTGAAAGATGCTATAGTAACATTCAAATACACTTAAAGCTCCCACTTGTAAGATTCTTGATTTTTTATTTTTTTTAGTCTCATTCCTAACTTGTAAAATATTGACTATTCGGACCTATGAAACCAAAACTTCAGTATTTGATGGGTTGGGAATAAGACTCAAAAAACTATCTCACAATTCAGAGCTTTAAGCAACTGAAAACTGTGAGTTTTCAGAGGGCTCCATTTTATATCTAACACAGAATACTTTTTCCCATTCAAGCATAGCATTGTTGGTATGTCAGTTTGTTGATCAGTCCAGTATTGAACAGATTGTGGATCTCGATCAAATTTTCAAAGACATTCCCAGAGCCTGGACCTGGTTCCCAGAGGATGACATAGATACCGACCTTAATGATGATTAGACTTCCCCTCTAGCTCAGCCATGAGATGGGCATTTGTACTCTAATAGATGGCCATGAAATTGAGTATGAGAAAGCCAGAATGAATCCTAATGACGTTGGTGATCTTGAGTGTTTTCAACCTACAGCCAGGTCAACATTGGACTTGTTCAATACTGATGTGCTGGTAGACACTTTGCATGGCAGCCACCTCCATCAGTGTGTGAATGTATGTATGAATTACTGTAAGTCGCTTTGGACAAAAGTGCCTGCTTAATGCCCTAAAAAATTAGCAAATGTTGACATGCTAACATTCTAATTTAAAATGCTAACTAAAGTACTTTGTGTGTGTTAGCATGCTGTTGTTAGCATTCAGCCCAAAGCACCGTTGTTCCTAAATGAGAAGTTTCACAGAACTGTTGGTGTGTCTGTTGACTCATTGGCTTGTGACCATTTAATACCAGGAAAGTTTTTTTTCTGTGAGCCTATCATGACACAGTGCATGTCTGTGAGGGTTGAGCAGCTTAATCAAAGAGTGACTTTACTACTTTTTACCTACTTTTGTATATTTTTTAAGTGTATATTTGAGGACAATGTGCAGTGTCATTTTGTCCAAGTGTCACACATTGGATTTGCTTCATTGTTTGTTGTATAGTAAAGGTCAACAGGGCTCAAATCTGGTTTATCTGATGTGTATTTTTAAGCAGCAGATTGTATGAAGTTTTAAACCAAACTGCAGTTGCCCTGGAGCTTCTTCAGGTGTGTGTGTGTGTGTGTGTGTGTGTTTAAAAGAGTTAACACATGGCAGCAGAGGCGGGTGGAGCAGCAGGACCCAGGGCTGCAGCTGCATGAAGCAGCAGAGAGCAGGCAGGAGGGAGGAGCCTGAATATAAACCAAACAGCCCTCCACACCCTGCAGTCCTGGGAAGTTCCTCCGCATTCCTGTCATATATACACACACACACACTTATAAACACACACATATACATAGACAGAAAGCTGGGAGGAATCACAAACCGAGGCTGGGTAAGTACATGCAGAGAGTGAGAGTGTGTTGTTCCTGGTTTCTTTTCAGGAAATCTGAATAGATGTTGTTGTGTTCATGCTTGTCTGTGTGTGTGTGTGTGTGTGTGTGTGTGTGTGTGTTCAGACAGGAGTGTGGAGGGGGTGTGGGCCTGCTGTAGGACTGGACAGAGCCTCATCATCAACGTTCTGACAGGTGTTGTATTTCCTGACTCATCCTTTATTTCAGTGTGTGTCTCTCTCTTCCTGTCCCTGTCCGTTCAAACAAAACTCAGTCACAATAGGAGGGACGGCACCACCTTTCAGTTCTGTGTTCCTGTGTGTGTGTCTCTCTCTCAGTCTTATCCTGTCTTCCACGAGTTTGTCTGCCTGTAGGTGTAGCTTCAAGCTCAGTTATCGTGCAGTCAAAAGAGAGGAAGTTCTTTCATTGGCTCAAAGCGCCAAAGAAACGGCTGTTTCCTGCAGAGAAACTGAAACATTCAGCGCAGAAGTGATCTGAACAGTGCAGCAAGTAACAAACTTTGTACACTTTGCAGAGAAACTGCACTTTCAGGCAATGCAAATCTAAGAGATTCATAAACAGTCTGATGTTGTTTAATCTAATAGGTGGTAATGCAAATTCAATAAGGAAAAATTAAAAATCATATCTTTCACTATATGACTGCACTCAGATATGTAAATGTTATAAGTGTAAATGCAGCATATCAGAAAGGACCCTACAAGGATTGGTAGCAGTCAACAGAGTCATTAGCAGGATGTTCTGCTGTCCTGCTAACAAAACTGTTGTCCATAGCTTCATGACTGTTAATTTGCTTATTATAGGATTAAAGCCAAGTTCTGACAATGAACTGCACTCCAGCCTGCCCCGGTCGAGTGTGTCTCAAAGTCCTACTGACATTTTCATCTGTTTTTATAATATAGCATCATTTTGCAACAGTCTGCAACTATAGAAGTGATTCAGTGAGACTGCACATAGGCACAGAGCTAAATGCTAACTTGCTTATGTTGATTGGACACCATCTTACGTTAGCATTCTTACTAAACTCCGTTGAGCTTTGTGTTTAGTGTTAATTAGCTGATATTGGCATGCTAACATGCTAACCTAAGATGGTAACCTCCACAGTGAAATAATAGCATGTCAGCATTCTTAGCATGTTAGCATACGTTAGTTATAGTACAATGAACTGCTAGTGCTAGTTTAGCATACTAACATTGTCTAATAAGCACTTGACACAGTACACAAGTACAACTGAGTCTGTAGACGAGTCATTAATCCTACGCGTATTTAGTTTTTAACCAAAGTAATGAATACATTGACAATTTGTGCTGATGATGGAGCTAGATGAAGAGTTTAGTTCTCCAAAGTTATGGAAATCCATCCTTAGTTAGGCATGAACATCTGGACCAAATTTCGTGGCAGTCCAAACAAGACAGCTCACTAAAAGATACAAACGTCAATGGTGCTCAAGGAGAGTCATTGGATCAGTAAAGTCACTTGGATTCATACCTCTAGGGACCATGAATGTCTGTTCAGGGCTTTGTGCCAATCCATTCAGTAGGCTACAGTGTTGTCACAAGTTGTGAAAACGTTGATGCATAGTCAGATCAGTTAAGTGAATAGGATTCATCCTCTGGGAACCACAAATGTCAGTTTCATGGTAATCCGTCCAAGTTGTAGATATGTTACACTAAAAGGCCAAAATATCAAACTGTTGGGAGTTAGAGAAAACAGAGAAAACAGGGGACCATGAATGTGTGTACAAAATAGTTGTTAATATATTCCAATGTCAGGTTAGTGGGGCCTGCCCTAATATTGCCCTCCTTGGAGCCGTGGTACTATCATGGCTAAAAGAGGAGAAAACCTCACAACTCTTTACAGCCTCAGCAAACCATGAGTAGTTATCTACCTGGCTGTACTGCTGAGAGACAATGATGATGACGATGATGTAAGTGTCTTAACTAAACCTGTTTTGTTAACATTTTTCTTCTCAGTCTCACCATGAGTAAGGCAGGTGGTGATGAAGGTGGCGATGTCAGCAGCAGTGAAACAGACCAGCTGCTGGAGGACAATACCCCGGCAGAGAAGACCCTGACCAAACTGAGC
This sequence comes from Diplodus puntazzo, assembly GCA_963678695.2. NCBI lineage: Eukaryota > Metazoa > Chordata > Actinopteri > Spariformes > Sparidae > Diplodus > Diplodus puntazzo. The sequence continues at coordinate 6,828,363 of OZ023161.1, forward strand.
GCTGCATCTCTTGGACCAGGCTGGACTAAAGTTAGCTGCCCCTGCTGTGTGTCGGAGCGCGTCGAGCCGTTGGTTCTGGTGAAGCTCGGAGAGAAAGTTCGCCCCGAGACAAAAAGGTGGCTCATCAGACTGATTGGAGCTCCTCAGAAAGATGGAGGTGAGGGCCTGAATGACGGTGATGATGGGAAAGAGCCCTGTAGAGCCCACGTGTTTGTCTGCATTGACCCTGCAAAGACAAACATGCCGATCAAACATTCGTGAGCCTTTCTCTCTCTTATGATGGAAGTCTACTGAACAGGAGAGCCATTGCCTGGAAGTTCTGTCGCTCATTAACATTTGACAGCATTTGCAATAACATGCAAGTTGGCAATGCAGATAATATAGGTAAATGATTCCTATGAAAATGTAATCCAATTTCATATTCAAAACGACTTTAGTCATGTGTGAATAGGCTATTTCTTTTTGGCTTAATTAGGGCCATATTAAAAGTTAAATGCCATTTTGTTTAACTTCATTGTGCTCCCTGAGGAGGTCTGAAGGACTAGCCCAGATCTGACACTCTCTCCTTGAAGGAAATTTCTTAAATTACTTGTTTAATAATCTATTAAACTAGTCATTAAAACTATAGGCCGACAGTGCTGCCAAAAATGTTAAACACCGTTAAACTTACATTGTAGTAGAGATCACAAAGTTTCCATAGATATCAAATATGTGAGGCTGAATTATTATGGGAATTGTGTGTAATTGATGAACCAGAGTCTAGGATATTTGTATTTGTAATGATAGGCAATGGCCATAAAAACATGCAGTCTGGGCTTTTAAATATTACACTAAATGTTATATAAGTACAGGGAACAGTTGCAACAAGCAAAACAAAAATGAATAAACAACAACTTTTAACCTGGGTCACACTCTTACACTTGTGGCTTTTCTCACTGTGGGTCACGTTAACTCTGCTCTCACCACATCTGTTGTAGAGATTTGGAAAAGGTGAATCCAGCAAACCAACACATGTAAAGGCAAGCTGTGCACGCCTATTCAAAGGTCCTGCTTGTCAGAAAAACTGATTTTTGAGTCTCATTCCAAACTTGACAAATAGTGACGCTCTAGGATTGGCGGCCAACCCGACCTGCCATCCTCAAGCTGTCAGTATTTGATGAGCTTGGAAAACAAAGTTGGGAACGAGACTCAAAAATCTATTTTTCTCGCAAAGAGGACCTTTAAGCTTTCCAAAAACACATCAATGTAACATAAATGATTTCAATCTCTTTGCCCAGAGATGAAAACATACATTAACTTAAAACATAATTAGGCCCATGTTAGCTATTTACTTCTGGGGCAACCAACCCACTATCGGTTGCTCGCTAAGTTAGCATGACAGAATATATAACTGAATCATTCCTTTACAGCCAAAAAAAAAAAAGCATGAAAAGGGAAAGACATGTTCTTTATTCCGCATTTAAAATAGCTGTCGATATTCAGTTATCTTAAACATGCACACTGCTTTGTCTTGTCCTTCTGTCCATCTCTGCCAAAACGCTTAACTTGACTCAACAGAGATGATTACTCTCTTCTCTTCTTGTGTTTTTCTTTAATCAACACCACTAGAGCTCTACAATCTGCACTTGCCCTTCTCGTCTTACCGCTCAGATTTGATTAGTGCGTGTTTATTCCACCTTTTTAGCTTTTGCATTAGATATCATGGATCTGACCCTACTGTACACCACACATCTGTGCTCCTTTTCTTTCACCTGCATTCATTTGCTGATGACGTTTAGCGTTATTTCCTTTTTTCGCACAAACAGATGAAGACATTAACCTCACTTTGACCAGCTGAATGTCACATTAGCACATAAAGCTCAATCTAACTGGGAAGGAACTCATTTCTCAACAAAATCGTGCTCAAATCGCGACCACTTCCTGTTGGTTTGGGTAATAAATCAGATCTGTGTAAGGTATGCAATCAGCTCAGTGTTGAAAGTTTCTACTCCATCTTTGCGCCACTATCTCCCACCAGGTGCTGCGTTACTGGCCCACCCTGGCGAGGAAGCCAGTGGTGACATCATCGTGGTCTCTGCCCCACGCTGTACGTTGCTCAGAGCCACTGAAGAGTTGGGACTATGTAAGACCTACAAGAGCAAAGACATGGAAGCCTTCTCCTACAATGACAGAGACAACTTTAAAGATTCAGGTACACCAGTGGAGCTTTGAATGCAGTCATGCAGCGTGTGTGGGTTAGTTCTTTAAAGAAACATTCACAACACAAAAACAATCAAGTATCTATGATCATATGTGCATGTCATATTGAATGGGCAGAGGCTAATATTTAATTTTGTAAACTTTTGGATGAAGAAAACCCTGCTGACTGTATCAGTCTGTAAAGATTTATCACTCTGATCTAATGCCACCACCCTGTTGCAAAGCCATAAAACTAAATCTTTCGTCATACACAGAGAGTCTGTCCACTGTGTGCAGTACAAAGTTCAGCCGTGTCATGTTTTTCCATTGCTTGTCCGTTTCATGGCGCACTGCACCTGTCCTGTGACAACCCTGTATGCCCAAATTTGGTGATTTGAATATTTCCGATAGTACGAAGGAGTAAGTACTTATGTTGGGGTTGAGACTATCGGCCATCTTCTTTACATAAATAAACCACTTACTGTAAAAATCAATTGGATTATCTCAGAAATGCAATACAGTCACTGGAAAGAATGCCAGTTCAAATTAACGTTCCTGCTTGTGATGGGTAAAAAAAGCAAAAATATGCCAATGGACCATTTTTTCTACAAATGAATCCCATTTATCTCACTGGGATGCTACTTTCTTGGTGACTGTGTCTGATAATTACACTTGGTAAGATTTTGAGATTTAGTTAGCTCATAAGTGAAATGAGATATTTTGGAGATACAGGGGAGCGATGACATAAACCTCGGTGTCAGATGGTTGTTACTGTGGACATACATCCTTACACACAAATCTATTGTACCTATACATTACATACAGATACATCAGTCTCACCTGTAGCTAGTATAGTTAGCTTGTTGGCATTTAGTACATGCAGATGATAGCATTACAGTACAGCCCGACAGAGCTGCTAGCATAGCTGTTGTCTGTATTTGTCATTGTTTTGCTTGAGTGTATTCCTACAACACTGTCTTTTTGTGTGTATCTGTGTGTATTCATGTGTGTGACAGACAACATGGAGGCGTTCCTGACCCTGGCAGAGCGGCAGTACATAATCAAGTATGAGCTGGATGGCCTGCGGGCCCAGAGAGACCTGAGAATACCCGGCCTGTCCGACAGCTACACACTGCAACACCGAGACAACATCTGTGAGTGCTCTCAGTTGCGTTCACAGCAGCGTGGAGAGACAGGATGCACACACTGAAAACATATCTGTACATTATTATTTATGATCTTCTAGTGAAAATCAAATTTTATAGTGGCCGAAAAAGAAACCACTGAAGATCACCACCACTGAGACGTTTTGTGCAGTGCTCTCCTCTCGCCACGTTATAGATTTCCGTCCAGTTCATGCGCTGTGTTTAGAGTAATCTCATCATCTGTTGTGTGTTTTTCAGACATATTGAACATGATGTTGTAAATAATAGTTGTTGCCTGCATTCGGCCTGTAACCAGCTGTACTGTGTGGATCTATGTCTTGCTGACCTCAGCTGTTCTTCTCTCCACTCATTCGATCAACAAATTGCCTCAGTCAGCATCACCCGCAGTGTATGTGGGCTATAATGTGTGTGTGTGTGTGTGTGTGTAACTGTATATATGTGAGTAGGTTGTTGCTTACTTGGAAAACTGCCACCCGTCTTCCCAAGTTGCTTTGTGTCTGAGTGAAGCTGTGATGTCATGTGTGTAAAGCTGGCTGTTGTTGCAGGGCAGAAGCTGGGGTCAGCTGGTGTTATTGTGGACACATTTCCCCTCCACAACCCGGAAAAACTGAAGGATCTCAGTGAAGCCTGGTACTCTGGGAATCAGCTGGTTCAGCCGCTGGGTGGGTGGAAATGCAACAGACACACACACAAATTGATGCAAACGTGGTCTCAGTTTTTCACGCTGAGACAGCTTCTATTTTCTGCCTGTGAGACAACCGAACCGTGACACCTCTGTGTGCTGCTCTGTCCAGATTCAGTCAATGGGTACTTTGGAAGCTCTGTGGCGTTCTACTTCAGCTTCCTGGATTTCTACACCTGGTCTCTGCTCCCACCAGCCATACTGGGCCTGTCCATCACCTACTTCTCAGGTTTGTGGACTGTTCACTGAGCACTCCAAAACATACATTTCTTTAAATGTACCATTGGAATGGAGACATTAATTTCTTATTTAACTGAGATTGGTACCAAGCTAACAAGTCATTCCGGCTGATCAGTGATGTATTCTAACTCGGTCCTGATCCAGTGCGCTGCATGTAGCTGGAAGTGAAAAAGTTCTTCTCACGTCGCAGGTGAGGTTGAGAAGGAGATGGAGGAGTCCGTCTCAGGGTCAGGGGTCATAAGTGTTGAAGAGGACTCGGGACAAACTGTCGGCGGTCACATGATCCAGGCGGTGTTCAGCATGCTCTGGTCCACCGTGTTTATTGAGCTGTGGAAGCGCCGGAGCTCCTCGCTGTCCTATCGTTGGGGGACCCTGCACCTCGCCGAGCGCTTCGCAGAGCCCCGGCCTGGCTTCCACGGCGACCTCGGGGTCAACCCTGTGACGGGTCGCGTGGAGCCGCTCTTTCCTGAATGGCAGAGAGACCTGCGTATGGCTCTTGCGTCTGTGCCAGTGGTGGGACTCTTTCTAGGTAGAATCTTTGTTATTTTTTTAGTTGCTCAGTTTGATTCCCAAGTAAAAGAAGTATTGTTTTCCATAGAGCTGCTAAATAGTAAAACATCTAGTAAATGTAAAAGTACGCTCTGCTCTTTAAAAGTGCAAAACCTCTCCTGAGCCTCCACCTCCTGCTTCTGTTCTCACGTCTCCTGCCTCGTCACGTCTCCTCCTGCAGGGTTGGTGGTTCTGGGTATGCTGTGTTTCTACTGGGGGGAGGCCCAGGTCCAAGAGCTCCACAAAGACTGGGACTCTCTGCTGTCTCAGACTTTGCTCTACATGCCCTCAGTGCTTCACATCGTCTATACAAACGTGCTGGCAACTGTCTACAAGACGGTGGCACAGTCTCTGACTGAATATGGTAAGTGAGACGGAGGGGATGCTTTGGGGAGTGTGAAAGATCATGAATTTATGGATATAGTGGCAATATTTGTCGTATACTGATGATGTAAGCATTGAAGAATTTGTTGCAAAGATGCTGTGAGTGAATAGGATGGAGAGAGGGACACAAAGATCTAGCTGATCTAGTTATGCAAAGTTCTTAATGCCTTGTATTTCCCTTCAGAGAACCACAGAGAGGAGTCTGCTTTTCAGAACCACCTGACGGCCAAAGTCTTGGTGGTTAGTAATTCCTTTTTCCCCAACCAATAGCTCTTACATGGTATTTTTACCCAGCAGGCACTTTGATCAGACTCTTTTCTCTTTTCCACTAGTTCACTTTCTTCAACTACTTTGCAGTGCTCTTCCACATTGCCTTCTTCAAGCAGGATGTGCCTTTGCTTCGAAAGGTAACAGCTGAACTCTACTAATGTGGCACTTCAAGGGTTGTGTCTACGAGCAAGTTACTCGCCCGAGATTGAAACATGTGAGACAGATTTAAAAAAACAGAGTGATAAATCCAAGTTATCTTTATCTTTCTGTCTAATATGGGTCAGGAGCCAAAAATACTTGATTCTACAATTCCCACAATGCAATAGCACCTTTCATTGGACACTCCCTGCTCATGTCAAACTCCTGAATCTATTGTTTTAAACACAAGCTGAGATGACCCTGATGATTTCATCACCATATTCCTGTCTGACCAGTCAGACATAAAGTGACATATCTCTGCCCCGCCCACATCTTTTTCTCCTGACTCAATAGCTCGTGTATCGGTTTGTGAAAAGAATTATCTTTTTTTTTTGCATAAATCAAAGAAACGTTATGATTTAAGGGTAATCACCTCTAACAGCAACTTACACGGCTGTGTCAATGTTTTACACACTTGTTATGGGTGCGAGGCAGCTAGCCATTTCCACTGAACCAAAATATAAAGGCAACACTTTGTCTTTGCTCCCGTTTTTCATGAGCTGAACTCAAAGATCTAAAACATTTTCTATATACACAAAAGACCATTTCTCTCAAGTATTGTTCACAAGTCTGTCTAAAGCTGTTAGAGAGAACTTCTCCTTTGCCGAGATAATCCACCCCACCTCACAGGTGTGGCATATCAAGATGCTGATTAGACAGCATGATTATTGCACAGGTGTGCCTCAGGCTGGCCACAATGAAAGGCCACTCTAAAAATGTTCAGTTTTGCTTCATTGGGGGGGTCAGAAAACCAGTCAGTATCCGGTGTGACCACCATTTGCCTCACATCTCCTTCGCATAGAGGTGATCAGGTTGTTGATTGTGGCCTGTGGAATGTTGCTCCACTCCTCTTCAATGGCTGTGCCAAGGTGCTGGATATTGGCAGGAACTGGAACGCGCTGTCGTATACGTATTGTATACGTGTCGTATCCAGAGCATCACAAACATGCTCAATGGGTGACATGTGCGGTGAGTATGCTGGCCATGTAAGAACTGGGATATTTCAGCTTCCAGGAACTGTGTCCGGATCCTTTGCAACATGGGGCCGTGCATTATCATGCTGCAACATGAGGTGATGGTCGTGGATGAATGGCACAACAATGGGCCTCAGGATCTCGTCACGGTATCTCTGTGCATTCAAAATGCCATCAATAAAATGCACCTGTGTTCGTTGTCCATAACATACGCCTGCCCATACCATAACCCCACCGCCACCATGGGCGTGCAATATTTCCATGTCTAATCAGCATCTTGACATGCCACTCCTGTGAGGTGGGATGGATTATCTCGGCAAAGGAGAGCTCACTGACACAGATTTAGACAGATTTGTGAACAATATTTGAGAGAAATGGATCTTTTGTGTATATAGAAAAAGTTTTAGATCTTTGAGTTCAGCTCATGAAAAATGGGAGCAAAAACAAGTGTTGCGTTTATATTTTTGTTCAGTGTATGTAAGAAGATCCCATCCTGCCTGCAGAGCTTTCATTGCTCAGTTGTTTTTACAGCTCTCAGTGAGCACGGCATCAGACTGATCTGAGACTGCAGGCTACAGCAGACCCTTCCCAGCGCAGACATTTAACTTGTCAAAGTGGGAAAAGCGAAGGTGTGACCAATAATGTGCACGGTGGTTCCATTCTATAAAGTCAGTGAGTGAGCATGCAGTTCCACCTCTACTTTCCCTGCTTTGACAAGTCCATTAAAAGGGTGTGTTCAGACGCCTCGATAGTTTGAGTACGACCAAACATAAATCAGCGGACAAATGAAAAACAACAGCTTCCTGAGCGACAACACATTCACATGCTCTCTTTGTCTAAAGCGTCTAGCGTCTTTGCTGATAGTGACCCAGCTGATAAACCAGGTGACGGAGGTAGTCATACCCTTCCTGGTGGACCGTTTCATCAGCGCTCCCAATAGGGCCGAGAGTGAAGACGACCCACAGGAGGACAAGTTCAGGAACCAAAGCACCCTGCCTGCTTTCCCTGTGAGTCAAAAGTTCCTAATAAAATGGGTTAGAATGAGCAGCGGCAGTGTGTGACACAGCTTCCTGTTTTGTCACAGGGCCTGTTTGCAGAATACATCGAGCTCCTGGTGCAGTTTGGGTATTTGAGCCTTTTCTCCTGCGTGTACCCTCTGACGGCCGTGCTGCTGCTAATCAACAACCTAACGGAGATCCGATCGGACGCCTACAAGATCTGCAAACTGTTCCGCAAACCCTTCTCTCCTCCTGCGGCGAGCATGGGCGTGTGGAAGGTCAGCACAGAACACAACGCACAGTAGAACTGAGACAGCCGACACAGTGTCACACTCGACCACTTATGAGCCATCAGTCCATGTCATTGTCTTGTGTTTTCAGATTGCGTTCGAGGTCTTGAGTTTCGTCTCCGTTGTGTCCAACTGCTGGCTGCTGCTGCTGTCACCATGGTTACAAAAGTTGTTCCAGGAGCGCGAGATGAGCAGCACAAACATTCTGCTGTTGGCTGTTTTGATGGAGGTAAGGAGGGGAATGGAGAAGTCACATTAACAATGATCACATCCGCGTGTGTTGGCCTGACATTGCCACCACTGTGTGCTTTTGCAGCATTTGCTCATCGTGGTTAAGGTGATTCTGGCGTTGGTGATCCCTGATGAGCCGGACTGGATCCGTAAAAAGAGAGAGCATATTGAATACACATCCATGCTGGCCTTGAGAGAGCAGGTTAACCACCAATGCCTTTCATTATAATGCCATTTTTAGCATTGTGGTTCTTCTTTACGAGTGTGACGACTTCTCTTTCTTTCCTGTCCAGAAGCTGCACTCTGAAGAGTCCTGATTACGTTTCAAAGCGTTGGGGTGGTGCTTTATGTTCTCTTGTGCTGAGCTGCTGCAACCAGAAGATACCAACCTCAGTGTTGTGTGGACCCGGACAGGAGAACAGTCTCGGCTCTCCATCAGGTCCCACAGTGCACACTGCTGTGCCCACGTTGCTCCACCTGTAGAAGTGTTTCGGCTGCTCTCACTAATCACCACGGTGCTTCTGCAATGTACGCACATTGAAAACACACTCATGTCACATGTATACTGCAAGTGCAATTTGAACAGCAGCTATATTGTTGTTGTTGTTGTTGTTGTTGTTGTTTTTTTTCTCAAATATAAGACAGCTATCAGCTGTATTGGTTATGTGTACAGATACCCTTTAAAGAGCTGATGGTAAAGGAGGTTTTCACAGGGTTGGTTCGGAGCTCTTGTACAATCACTATGGCTACGGTATGTACAGTCAATATTTACAGTAGTAACAGGCAGATGGGGCAGAGTATTTAATGTCACTGGCAGGGTCAAACAGAGAAACAAAGGCTTGACAGAGTGTCCCATTGTCTTCTGTGGAGTGGGACTCTTTCAGGAGTGTTTTTGCTCAGAGCTATTACCTTATAAGCTACAGCGTGTGTCAGGAGGACAGTGATTTAGCTTAAGACAAAAAGCCAGAAGTATTGATGAAAGTCTGTCTTTTGAAGCAGCTTTAGTGATTATTCTTTGTGAAACAGTTTGCTTGCAGTAACACAGAGAGAGAAAAGAAACAGCACCAGCAGTGCATTGTCTCTCGCCTCTACAGAGCTTTTAGCACATTTCCGGCCCGCAACTTACAGGAACATATAAAGTTCTGATAAACCTACGGTACCATGCTGGTGTTTATTCACTCCAGTGAGAATTGCCGAGTGTATACGGCGGTTTCCAGCTTCCAGGTTCACCCCTCGACTATGTGGGCCGCTGGATATGTGTGGTAGAGTTTCTCCTGGCCAGTAGACGTCCTGTTCCGATGATGTCACAGCTTTTTAATTCCCTTTCCTCAGCTTAAGGAAAGTTTTGCAAATGGAAAAACCTCCATGAATGAAACATTTACAATATAGTCATAATTGACCGTTTTAGTAGTTTGAGGTTTCCTGTGAACAGCTTTACAGATGTCTCTTATATAAATGTGGTTTATTTTAAGCGAAATTACCAGAAGTGACCACTGGACTGAATTGGAAGCAAGGCTCGAAGTCTAATTAACACTTTCATGGTGTCTGCCGGATGAACTGTTTGCTAACAAGTAAGCCATGTCAACTTAATGAGGCGATAGTAGTGTGTTGACAGCTTGTTGTGCTGCCCCCAAGTGGCCAAAAATGCAAAAAAATATTGCAGCTTTAATTTCAGAATCTCATTACTTTTGTCCATGGCTCGATCAGATGAAGACAGGATGTCTTGGATTGTAACCCTCTGACTTAAACTTGTCTGTTTTTCAAGAAAAGTATGATGCCAAGTGACTTTTGTGCTCAGTCAGTATTGACAGTTAAACCAGCTTCAGGTTTAGCAGTGAGTAAATAAAGTATTACACTTGTACCCTCCCGTGTTGACACTGTCGGCACCTTAAATAACCCCAGTATGGCTACAGGACCATGTCACATAAGATGAGTGCAGTAAACTTGATTTGCGGTGAAAGTGTTGTGGAGCTTCCAAAGAACCTTGATGTACTTTGCTTATAGAAATGTATAATTTTTTTTAATGGATTTCAGTCTTTACTCACATGTTTATCTATCGTGTGCCTTCAAGAGTGACTGCTTGACTCCACTGTGCTGCAACTAGCTCACCTTGTCGTCTGATAATTTACATATTGTAAGTGTCATTTCACTGTTCACTCTGCACTGCTGGCAGATTCAACCTAATATAGTTGATGTGCAGATGAACTCTCGGGGGGAAGTCCACCATTTCTTCTGTTGTGTTTTGCTCATACTGAATAATTTATTGTTTTTAAGGCATTAGTATTCTCTTCAGCCACCAGGAGGCACTCTACACTTCACATTGAGCTCCACACTCTCTTTAAAGCCCTGCTAGCTGCTGGACTGCTTCAGTAAAGATGTAGATGGATGCTGAGACTTCCCCAGGCAACTGCAGCTGAATGTGTGCACTCCTAACACTAATCATAAACCTGTGTGCGTGCATATGTGTGTGTGTGTCTGCCCTGTTTTGAAGTTATTGAAGATAATCTTTGAGACAATGTCTTGTCAGAGGTGATGATGTTTGCTGGTTGTCCTACAATAAACACACAGAAGGAAGCTGGCTGGTTGTTGTGTCTCCACTTTATGAAAAGTTAGTAGGTGAAATGAATCTGCCTGCCTGAGACAGTGCGGTGACTGATTATATATACTACTTTTCTTACAAAGTACTTTACTTGAGTATTTATATTGGAAGTTACTCCATGCTTGAACCCGCTGCATTTCTGAGGACAGTATAGTACTTTTTACCAACACATTTCTTTAACAGCTGCAGTCACTGGTTGATTTACCAGAACTATCATGATTAGTCGATGAACCAATTCTTCAATCAACAGAAAATGTCTTCGCAGTTTTTTTCTTTTTTTTTCTTTGATAATAGATTAACTATTCAGTAAATTTTCAGGAAAAATCGGCATTTACATTTATTTTCAATCGTTTGTAAGAATGTGTTTTTACTAATTCTCTCCTGCCGGTTGAACACAACAAAAACCTTTCAAAGGCATCCACTCGGGCTTTGGGACATCTTATACGGTACCGTCTTTTATGATGAAAAGTGTCATTAAATGCAGCCTTTTACTTCACTGATGAAGAGTTTACATACAAAACACACAGTCTGCTATGGTCTATAATACCATACCATCAAAGTGCTGCTCATATGTTAATGTGCCATCTATCATAGTACAATAATAATATAACTCTTACAATCATATCACATTGATAGTAAATAAGCACATTTAGCTGATAATAGCCTCTCTGCTTTTACTTGAGACCTAGAGTGAAAGAGTTACATACCTCTCAATTATTTTGATTATGGAATATCACTGGCAAATACATTTTTCCCTTAATGTGGGGAAAGGAAAATAGTTGAAATGACTTAGCGATTGTAGCAACAATCAGTTACATTGTGTTAATTTGATGGTGCAGTGTATTGTAACAGGGTGAATGGTGTCTCTGTCACTTGTTTCTGCACTATGTAACGTCAGTGAGAGCGGAGGATCACAGCGTTACTTACATGTTTACTTCATGATACAAGTTTTCAACACATAACACTGTTATGACGATGAGGTAGGTTAGCGCCTACATTACTGTCTTACAAATTGTTAAAGGGGTTTGTATTTCTGACAGTGGTGTTTGCAATCAGTAACTGTGGGGGGCGCCAAACGGACAAAATTCCAAAAATGAAACTTGAAAGGCATTTTCTCACTCATACAAACATTGAAAAATACGACACCCGAAAAACAATGACGAATGGTGTAATTTAACAATTTATAATAGCAGCTGTGCGGAAATATTTTAACATGATTGGGTTGTTTTTTTATTCAAAAGTGTATTAATATGGAATGTGTCATGTGTATGTATGAATGTATGCATGCGTATATACATATATACACACAACACACACACACACATATGTGTACATATACAGAAATCAACACACGACACACATTTTTTTCTGTTGATTTAATCCATTTTAATAAATAAATAGAGAAAAATAAGTTCATGGCTCCGTAGAGACGTGGTCCTAGTTACAATGCAGGTCAGTAGACACACTGAGGACAGACAGGCTGAAATCACAGGAACAAATAATGGGATTTTATCCCTCTTCTGCACAGATTTTACGCTTCCATGGCTGATGAAATATGAGTGATACTCAGATTCTACACGTGACGTCCACTCCTTATATAGACAGGGAGCTTCCGGTCATGGTCACAAGTTAAAAATCCAATTTGTTGTACCCATGAAGCTGCAGTGACTGTAAGAAATAAGCTGTGTTTACTGAACTACTGGAGGATGTATCTTATTTTACAGCTTTGGCCTTCTTTCACTTTACACAATTCTACACTTCTTATCCCAGCTTCAAAAGAGGGAAAATACAGTCTGTATGAGAAAATATAGAAACACACAGAGGCATAAAATGGTAAAAGAAAACCATATGGAGGGACTCCTCAGCTACACAATTACAAGTGACCAACACTTGGATCTAAATGACCAACAGTTCTACCCATCAGGTCCTGGGTTGCAGAAAGCTACCAATAATCGTACTGAGTGCAATCCATCATTCAAAGGGTTACGTAAAGGTACTTACAGTTACACAAGAAAAATGTCCTGTCAGATCCAAGACACGTGGAGGTATATTGTGATAAATAACAGTAATAACATGCACAAAGTCACGTATCTCTTCAGAGAATTAATATCTTTGTCATGTTATAAAAAATCAAGGAACTTCTGCACATCCAAAATAAAACTGTTATGTTCAAATATCTTTAAACTGTAAAATTAAGAAGTTCAAAATACAATGGGAGACCTGCAGCCCGATCAATGATCCTATCGATAGTATTATACAATATGTCAGGAGGAGTCATCATATTAATAAGACTTTAGCAGAGAACAGAAAATGATATCATCATCTCAGTCTTAGGCATATATTACACAGTATTATATCATATATCATATATCATATATCACATCATATCATATCATATCATGTCATGTCATGTCATATATAACAGTCTCAGACTTTCTTTGATAGAGCTTTGAGCTTTTAAACCAATGAGAGAAGCAGTTTGTGCGAGGGGACAAGGAATGAGTGCTACTCTGTAGCAGAAGCTGGTTCAAAGTTGATTCTAATTCATATATTATAAAATATGAAATATGGATCTACTGAGTGCAAAAGCATTCTGACTTTAAGAGCTTTTTACAGTCAGAAACAAAATGATAAAGTGGCCATGTACAGTATGAAACCCATTTTTTCATTGTAGGCACCTTTTAATCAGACTATAGCTTATTCGATAAAAACTCTTGCAGTCTTCTTTCTTCAGTGGCCCTCCTTCCTGTAGGTCCTGTATTGGTTCAGAGCTACACACACGGTCAAGTCATTATGGTTGCTCCTGTACACAGCAGCAAATGCATGAGATTCTACCAAGTCCGACTACTGTGCTGCACACCACGTCAGACTTAACACAATGTTTCTTACATGAGCACGATGCTAGAGCTGAGTGTTTGTAGGTATGAAGCTGTACACTGGGTGTTGACTTGCTGAAGGCCATTTCTCTCATGCCTCAAAGTCCCTGCAGCAGAAAGGCTCAGCAGGGAGCTCAGCGGTTTGCAACTTCACAAGGTTTGTGCTCTGCAGCAAGCCACCTGCCCACTGCTAATCAGCCCGCACGTCCCAGAGGAGTAGCCCACCACTGGCAGCACCCATGTTTCACTTACAGCACGTGGCAGCAGTTGTACTGAGCCAGTGGCAGGATCTTGGGCTTGTTGTGTGCCGGTATGTTGAAGGCCAGAGCTTTCTCACACAGAGGAAACTGAAAAAGTCTCTCACGCAGCTTTATGCTATGTCGTTTCCCCTGCTCCGGCTTCGGGCCAACCTCGTCCCGGGTCCCCGGTGCATTGTGGGGTTGAGATCTGTCCGTTGCGAGGTCATCTCTTCCACTCTCCGCTGTTTTCTCATCTTGCTCTCCTTCTCTGCCTGTTTTTTGCGCCTCCTTGTCATTCAGGATGAGTCTTGCCGAGGATGCAGGGTTTGAGGGGACGGAGGATTCAGGGAGGAGAGGAGGAGGTTTGTTAGTGTTGTTGTTGGGTTCTGCCTCCTCGTCCTTGCCTTCCTCTGGGCTTGTGGAGTCCAGCTGCCCCCGACAGCATGGTCCAACCAAACCAGGCAGGGATGATGGTGGAACTTGAGGGGTCTGGCTGACCGGCTTGTCGCCATGACTGACTGGCTGGTCTGAAATCACACACCCACTGCCTTCTTTCTCTGCTTCCATCTCCTCCATCTCTTCCTGAAACTCCTCTTCCTCCTCCAATATCTCCAACAAGCTTCCTAACCCTTCTTTTTGTTCCTCTTTCTCTGCACTCGTGATCTTCGGCTTCATCAAGCATCTCAATAGCTTGGCTCTCCGGCTCCTCTACTAACACAGATGGCAAACCGCTAACCTCTTTTGCCTCCTCCTCCTCTTCCTCCTCCTCCTCTTCTTCCTCTTCCTCACAGATCTGCTGTAGCGCAGGCAGGTTCTTGAGGGCTGGAGGCTCTTCAGCTGGAGGTGGACGGAGTGTGAGGCTGAGGCTGGGCTGCCAGGGTCCAGGGAAAGGCTGCTGAGTGGGGGGCCTCACAGCGAGCAGGTCCCCACACTCAGGTACTCCTGAGCGTGGAGAGCTGGGAGAGAGGGCCCCTGAGAGCCAGTGTGGTGGGGCCTCTGGGCTGAGCAGGGCAGTATCCAGCCCCTGCAGCCAGTGATGAGCCTCGATCTCCTCGAGGGAGGCGCGGCGAGATGGATCCTTCTGGAGCATCCTGGAGATCAGACTGACGGGGAAAAGACAGAGAGGTTTATTGTTTCAAGGAAAGGATATAAGCTGCTGTTTGCTTGCTTTGCTTTTCGTATCACATTTAGATGATCGGCCATTACAGCAACTGAAATGCACACAAAAATGAACTGATTTAGATCTGATATCCACGCAAACCTTAATGAAATGGTTTGTGTGAGTCTTTAATGTCCAGAAGGTTGTTCTGTTCTATTTTCCTTCTTTTCTTAACTCAAATACGTCATCATGCGACACGAGCCGGATCAGATGTTCCAGGATATGTCTGCAGTTGCAGATCTAACAAACCACTCAGTTGCGGGTATTTACGCCTGCTGCCTTCTAGAGAGTGTATAAAGGTGTTCATTCAGGAAGCTTTCAGAGCAGAAACTGCATGCAGATGCAGTTGTGGTTCTTACACATTCAGACCTGTGCACCAGATTGTACACCACACTGAGCAGTTTGGCAAGTACTTTTGAGCTGCTCATTTCATCAGCCTGGGTGTTTACCAAAATCCCATTGTGTTAATATTTTGTGAAAGTACCAATAGTCGTTCCTACAGTGTTGTCACAGTATCAATATCGAGATATTTGGTGAAAAATATCCTGATGTGATGCTCAATCCTCACGTCTAAGAAGAGCTATTGAGGACTTTTCAAAATATTGTAATATAAAGGCCAGGCCGACCAGCCCTACCTACATATATTTATATTTTAACTCCAGGTAGGGCTGGGTAATATATATTATGTATATCATTATTATAATGTAAGACTGTATACTGTCTGAAAGTTTAGATATTTTTATATCAGGGTATGAAACAGGTGTTGTCATTACATCAAAGTGATGTCATTTTCTAAACTTACCAGACTGTTCTACATGTTCTATACTTACTTTTACCCACTCAGTCACACCCACATTACTAATGATTATTTATCATAAAACTCATTGTGTTAATGAAAGCACCAATAATCATCATTACAATATTGTTGCACTGTTGATACTGAGGTATATAAAAATACTGTGATACTGATTTTTGATTTTGTCACTCAATCCTAGCATTTATGAAGTGCTTTTGAGGAGATTTCCAAAAATCTGATATGTATCAGGCTACAATCTGAAATTATTGTGACATTATTTTAAGGCCACACTGACCAGCCCTACCTCCTGGGTTTCTGAATGTTAGTGTTTTTAAATACAACATAGGATGGGATTAAATAGCTGTTTCATTGTCACAGCTGTTAATCATGTTGCAAAACCAGTAGTGACAATGTGGCCTAGAATGATCACATCTTTTTCAGTGCTTCCCAGCAGTACAAAACAATAATGATGATTATTTCATTAAATTATCGTGGCTCAGATAAGCAGCACAAAATGATGGATTAACCTATCAAGCATGATTAAGTTGAGTTAATGTAAATTTGGAAAAAGTCAACGTGAGTTTTCTAGCTACTGTGATGAGCACTGGTGACAGTGTTTTGCTACAGATCTGATGGTTTAGACTGAAACTCTAATTAAAAGCACTGAACTGTCGTTTGGGCACACAACCCACTGTCCAAACAATCTCACTTTATGTTTAAAGCTGTACAGACTACAATAAAATAAGATAAGATCAATTATATTTAAGATGTTTATTGATTAAATTTAAGACATTTTAATCCTTTCTTCCACCTTCTCAGGACACCTGTAGATACCCTGTCCCCTGCCAGCATTTGTATTTTAACAGCAAGTCTCAATGTTATTTGAATGTGGATCTGAAATTTAATTTGGATGTAGTAAACCCGTGCCAAAAATCTACTTCCTTCATTGATTAATCCTTTGTTAAATCAATAGTGAGCTATCTGGAAAACTGTTTTTTAAGGTTTTTATCTCAGAGTAATGTCATTCAGTCTCTAAAGCCGCAGCAACAGATCAAACTGTATTGATGTTTACCCTGCAGTGCTGTGAGATGAGGACATTGTGTGTGTCTTGGATGGAGGTGTGAGGACTGAAAGTGGAGTGAGAAAATGAGAAGTTCATGTGAGTATTTTGTTCCTGCGTGCCTCTTGTTCAAACCTTGCTCATGGTTTAAGGACACAGATGTTTTTAGATTAATAAAACAACAGCTAACAAACTGGTCAAAGGCAAGAACATTTTGACTGTTGTAGCACAAACTGCATTTGCTGCAGGGTGGAGAAGCCTCTCAGACAACTAGGACACTAAAATTATTCACTGAAACGCACGCTAATGAGATGATTTTACGGTCATCAGTTTAAGACACTTAGACAGGATGACCCACCGCATCTATTCAACAGCGGAAAATCTCTGACAGAGATATAGCTTTTTTAATTGAGGACTCAAAAATAAAACGAGCAAGACAATAAAATCATGTATCTTAGAGAGAACACTTTCATTTCTTAAGATGGGACCAGAGAGGAACCTGTGTTCATCAGTACTCACTCTCTGCAGTCCACTGAAACATGTTCGGGGATGCAGTAGCGACAGTCCAGAATCATGACCAGAGTCTCGCTGTCGTTGGTTTCCTGGAAGGGAGGGACTCCACACACCAACATGTACAGGATCACCCCGAGAGACCAGATATCTGGAACACACACACACATTGAAAAGCATAAAAATTAGCCTTAAATAGCTAACCATGTCATGCCTTAAAATAGCCTGCCATCCCTCTGCTTTCAGATCATATTTAGAATACTGTGAACCTCACAGATCATGAGGGATATTTAAAAATATTTGTCCTGTTTGAATTTGACTTGAAAACACCCAGTAGTTATTTTCTGCAGCAGCCTACAGATGAGGTGAACATCAGATCCTATAGATGTAGATGAAAAGGATCCACCCTGCCTGGATCAAGGTCGAAATAACAGCGTTAGTCATTGATTCATGTAAAACTTTTTTTTCCATTTTCTCCCTGACATGCCCGGCAGCAAGATCAGAGGTCAGGGTGGCATTCCTGCTGAGCCATACAAAGAATACGTGATGATATTCCTAAATGAAGTGAAATATAGAGGAAAGTCTGTGAAAAACAGCTGGATATCCGGTTTGATGTGTCTGAAGTGTGAGGGTCAAACTGCAGACGACTGGGCTTGGTGCTCTTGACCCCTGACTCACACACACACACACACACACACACACACACACACACACACACACACACACACACACACACACACACACACACTACACACACACACACACACACACACACACACTACACACTTTCACACAGATTGACAAAATCACACACAGGCTTCCTGGTGCTGACCGACAGTGCTGACTGTGTGTTCTTTTCCCTTCCCCTCCCTTTCCTTCCCCTCCTCCCCCCTTCCTCTCTTGTCCTCAGGCAGACACAGTGAGAGGAGGTCCATGTGAACTCAGGACAGCCAGAACCAATGCGAGAACACTGTGGCTGGTTCAACAAAACACACATACACACACATGCAGAGGATAGGGAGCTGGGGGCTGAAGGCCATAACAAACAGAGGCCTTGTTGTGGTGTATCGCTGTGTTGCTATTCTGAGAATCATCTTGCTCTCCTTCTTTTCTGTGTCTCCCTGTGTTTCTTCCCAAACACTGGAAACAGGAACACTGCAAATTCTGATCGCTCAGAATTCAGAATTCAGTAGCTGTGATGGAACAGTAAACATAAAGCCAGATCCTGAATCTAATAAGTGCTGCCTCTGCTAAAATCATATTTGTTTCGGGAGTCGCTTGGAGGGCAGTTCCAGTTATTTTTTAACTTGGCCTTGTTTTTTATGCTTTTCTATCTTTATCTTTGATCAGGTTTGTAAACATGGATGGAGCGCTGCACTCCATATACAAAACAAGTAGCACAGTAATCTTTAAAAATATATGGTTGTCTGACTTCTCACAAAAATATCCACTTTAACTGGCAGTCGGATCATTTTTAGGTTTCTTTGCAGATTTTGGTTTTCTCCCCCGGCTGTCTTCTGTATTCAGGTCAGATCAGAGGGAAGCAAAGTAATTAGTAAGTATCCACATGTATTTATTCTTAGAATGTCTTAATAATGTTTAGCTAACGACAATAAATAACACAAAATTATGTCGTAATTTTTATGAGCCACACTAGTGGTCAGTCAGACAGTCACCCACTTTGGTCCAGACTCAATCATCGCAACAAATATTGAATGGATTCATATAAAATTTTGACATTCACAGTTTCCAGAGGATGAACCCTAATTACTTTGGTGATTGCCCTGTCTTTTCTTCTTTTTCTCATCTGGTCAAATTTTAATTTCGCTTCAGGCATTTTTAAATGCCTGAAATAAGGTCTGAGGTTTAAACAAGCTTTGGAGATGTTCATGCTTTTGCTCTACAACATTAAAAACACACTTACATGTCTTTAAAAACAAAGGTTGCTAATAAGTGCCTTGAATGAGACCACAGAGGTTGTCGGGAACATTACACGTCATTACACCAAACACGGAGATTTACTCAATAGTCCGTCTTTACAGGCCAACTTTAGTAGAAAACATTTCTCTCTTTCTAACTTTTCAACACATAGAATAATAAGAAATTATTTGTGCATTTAGTATAGTGTAGTAAGAAGATTACTGGTGATGAATTTGAAGTCATGCAATTGCAGTGTAGTTTGTCTATGGTCAAACATTAGTTTTTTAATTCTGTCAATCACATTTATGTTAAAAAATCATAAAAGTGGTGTTCATCTGTTTAGAAGATCTTGCTTGTGTCATCAACTTGTATTGCGACAGGGTTTATTTTCTGCAATCATGCAGGCAAAACTAAATCATTCTACTAAATTCCATCAGCCTTGGCTGTATTTTTTATCAAGAGCTAATTAGTAAATGTTAGCATGATAACGCATGAAACTGGGATGATCAGTGTTAGAATATCTGATCATTATGATATTTATTATGTTTGACGGGTTGACAAATGTGGAAATCTTGCTTTATTTGTCACAAAATATCCCTGTTATCTACTATCAAAATACTTTTCTGAGAATGTACACATAGAGCATTAGATAAGAATAGTGTGGTTGCTTGCGAAATCAACTTGCCAATTAGTTCACACGGTTGGAAGTGGAAACAGACAACTTCCCCCCTAGTGTTTCTAAGTGATATTATCTTTGGTGCCGCCCTAGCCGAGATAACTGGATCGCTTTCTTTTTTCTCAGAGTTACAAATAACAACAACACTGGATAATACTGGATGTGAGAGTATTCCTTCATTTAGTCTATAATGGAGACATGAGAACAGATAGTAATGGTGCCAGGCTGTCAGAATAGAATTGACACAGCAGGGCTTCTAATGATCCAATCTAAACACTGATGATGTCATTATTCTATAGCATTTTCATAGTGTAATCAACATGTACCTCATAACGTTGAAGCAGAAAACTCTTTTGCCAGTTTAAAATAATGTAACACGTTTCAGGATACGGATCTGCAACTTCGTAACACTTGACAGCCGATGATACATAGTGCGATCCAAACACAATCCAAACACTGCAGTTCATTCAGTTCATATCTTTCCATGGATTCTGACACAGACCAGTCCCATGTGTGATTCAGCCATTGTCGCACATTATACTCATGATGGTCTAAACAACAGCCCTTAGTCCTCATCCTACAATGTAAACTCACGCACACACTCACGAGCACACTCATTCCAGTCTCGAGGAGTGTTATGCAACAGGGAGGAGAAGCTACTCAGTGCTGGGAGTGTACTTTTCTCTGCACGCTGGGGAATATCACACATTCTCACCATGCATTAGTGGCCTGCTGACAGCACAAACATGGACTCCACTCTCACACACAGACACACACACACACACACACACACACACACACACACACACACCACACACACACACACACACACACACACTGATTGTATAAACCACATGCAGATAGGCTTTATCTAATCAATTTGACTATAAAAAGTGTTAAAATACAAAAGCTTGTCCACAGAGTTCGGCAGTAATGAGGAGATGAGGGAATGGGCTTTTAAAGGGGCTGCCTCTGATGTGCACACTTTCCAGACCACGTACGTCATAAAGGGTCAACAAAACTGGCCCTGTTCAAAAAGGTCCTCCAAGTTTGGACTTGAAACTGCAGCCCCTATTGCCCACACTTGGTGGTAAAAAAAAAAAAAAGATTATATGGTGTATTTATGTCATCAATCACTGGTAAGTGTAAAAAACACGAGGTGAACTGAATCATAAATCCTGTTTTCTCATGATCTTGACAAATCTCATTATTCTGATATGATTATCTTCTAACTCAGACAAAATGATCTTAATAAAGATGGGAAGCACATGATTATGTTCATGCAGAAATGCATTTTTCTTAAACAGATACAGGCTTCTTGTAATTTTAATGACTTTAGAGAAAACCTCTCCTACAATGTCTGTATAGTGTCTTTAAAAAGCAATTCTAACCTTGTCAGAAGCTGATTTAATTGTCTGTCAGTAATTTAGTATAGCCCTCAGATAAAGTTGGCGACACAGAGTTGAAGTTTGTAAAGCTTTCTTTACAAAATGCTGACATCATCTGGGAGATTTTCTTAACTTAAGAAATCTCCTCCACAGCCACAAAAGACATTACATAACATATTTCACAGGCTGAGTAGTGGTGATCTACATTAAATGATTTTAGACAAAGCAACAGATTTGGTAATAAAATATATATTTGAAGTACTTCCTCTTTAAGTTTGTAGTCGGAATCAATGAGGCGGGCAATTAATGTCCACATCTTGGTCTTAAAAGCACTTTCATATGCTATCTCAAATTCTGTTCTCAAAGGACTTATTTATCCTCGCTTGTTAAGCATCTCCCCCAAAGTGATGTGACTGTTTGGGGATTTCGTTGCTAAGAGAGATGATTTGTTCTCTGGACTGTTTTCATTAACTCGAGCAGGCCTTGTGCTGGTTCTTGTCTTTGCGTGTCTTGGAAAAGTCCTTGTTGATGTAAACAGAGCAGGAGCCTCAGGTTTATATTAAAACAAAGACAAAGCATTTTTTGTCTCTGAGAAACCTCTCCGGTTATTCAATTCTTCCTTGATCTAAAATTGGATGTTTAGGGGGGGCAACCATCACCCTCTACCCTGGAACAGAGGAATGAGTGTTGCATGTGGCAGCCAGCCAAAGAGGAGGGATGGAAATTCATTATTCTAAATTAAAGTTTCTATTGTGGTTCAATACATCACACATCAGAGAGCTCTAACCCAGCTTGACCTCAGACTTCATTGCTCTGACGTATTTTCAACCATCTTCCCCATCTTTTAAACGCTCTTTAAAGAATAGGACTGACACCAAAACCTGTTTAAGAGTTTTAGAAAGCATCTTTTTCTCCCATTAAAGCTAATTTTTGCTGTACCGAAAAAACATAAAAGTGATGTTATATTGTCTGCTTGGCACACTCGACCAAGTAAATAAGAACCCTGACATGCAAAGTATGTCACCATCAGCTGCTTTTTGTTTAAAGGGTAACTCCACCAATTTTCCACATAAAAGTGTGTTTACAGGCCTTGGAGAGTATGTGGGGTGAAAAAGGAAGTATATGTATTTTGTGGCTCCAGAGGAAGCTGTATGTAGTCTGACAAATTTCCTCCAGTGATGTCACTCAGTGGCGAAGCTGTACCGTGGGAAATGTAGGTGCCAGGTTTATAAAAGTAAGCAGAATTCATGTTATAAAAAAGCTGATATCTCTGGTTCTGCTGTATTATTGCGAGAATTTGTTTTTAAATAGTGTGAGGGGAGTGCAATGCAAGACCAGTGCAGTTTTTCAAAACCTGGTGCCTTCATTACCCACAATGCAACTTGGACACTGAGTGACATCACTGGAAGCAATTATTCAGATTATATGCAGCTTCCCTTGGAGCCACAAAAGGCTTTATACTAGTTGTACTACATATGCAGTAGTACTGCCCAAGACCTGTAAACACACTTTAATGTGTAAAATTGGTGGAATTGCCCTTTATGGCAAATTAGGGTGAATCTTTCTTTCATAACCAAGTGTCACAACCACATTGAATGCCATATACAGCTCATAGTGTAAATAAGAGTGTGGAGCCAACGCCTAGAGAGTTTCCCAGTATCTGCCAAATGCAGAAGTTCCTCTTACACTGAACACACTACATCAATTAAGGCCTCCCTCGCTTCTTATCTGACAGCCCGACTTCTCCATAATAACTGTCATATTAAGACTTTTTTTCAGTGAGAGCACAGTCATACTCATGCCCCAGTTTTATCCAAATCTTAGTAGCTCATCACCTGATCGAAAAAAGACCTTTTGACAAAGACAGGGACAACAAAAACACGCAGAATTAGCAGACAAGCATGCACTACAACAGTGAGAGGCACTTTAACCGCTGAGTTAAAGTGATTTTCTGGTCTGTGAACGTACCGTGAAGCCCAACATTAACCCTTTGACCTCACAGACTGTACTCACATACATGCACTCAGCAATGGGCAGATGTTATGTAACTGTAGGCAGTGTTTATCTTTGTCAAAAGCAAGAGGCCCTGTGGAACGTCCCGCCTCTTCCTCCACATCATATGACTATCATCAAACACTCACGCCATGTCCTCAAACAGAGCACACATGTACTGTAAAGACTGGAAGCACAGTGAATTAAACCGCGGTCTGTTTATAGGCAGAAGTATCAAAGAGACACAGCGAGCGGTCTATGTGTGCGGGTGTGTAGAGAGAGAGACGGGTTTATGAGTCACCTTACTAAGCTGAGATCACTGAGGGACATCTCTTCCTCTGCGCAGCTCAGGATTATCACACGTACACACATACTGTATATTTATGTGTGTGTGTGTGTGTGTGTGTGTGTGTGTATGAGTGTATGGGTGATGGAAGTGTACATTTTTATCAAAGCGATGATATAATTGTTATTTCCACAAGTTGAGTCATGTCAGAGTAAAATAAAACACAAAAGTGCACTTGAGATGTCAAGTGAAGCAGAAAACAGTCACACACACACACAGACACACACACACACACACACATTTAAATGGACATTTAAGTGGATTTAAATGGAAGCCCTTTGTGCGGACGCTTTTAGAAACAGGAACAAAGATTAAAAAAAAGGGAACTAATGCAACTGATGATGAGTCATGTTCAAGTTAAGGATGCATGTGAGCAGTGTTTCTTCATCACCACTCCTTCTTATACCAATGTAATGCCCTCGGTTAACGAACAGAGGAAGCACACAACATCCCGAGAGGAAACGAGAATTAAAAACCCTTAGTTGCTTAAATAAGACTTTCAGTGGTTTTTGCAACTCATCCTTCCCAATGGCAACCATCCCTTTAAAACAAACACTCTAGATGTCCTTCTGCAAGAACAGCCTCTTTGTATTCAGTGCGGATGCATTTATAGTCACCAGAATAAATGGCACCCTAACCCTGCCAAAATCCAGCCTAGTCCAGCTTAGCAGATAAAACCACCAACCTCCCTGAAGCGGACACATGCTGCGTCCCCCCCCCCCAGGAGACCTGGGACCAAATCCCCCCACTTCAAACAGAAGGCTGTTTCTATACCGTCAAATCCCACCATCTACCAGCCTGCATCACCCCTAATGTCACACAGATCCCAGCAGTGCACACCAACCTCTCTGCTACAGATAAACAGTGATGCACGGTGCTTTGCCTTTCTGCTATCTATCTCTGTCTTTCTCTCGCACACACACTCACACATACATAAATGCTTGCTATGCAGTAGGAGAGCCCAGTGGCGAGCTGCAGTGTTTAGTTCCACTGCAGAACGTGCCCACTTGGCTCATGACTGGCTGGCGCGCCTAGACTGACCCAGTTACACAGACTAATCCTGTACGGACATACACACACATGCGGACACACAGACACATGCAGTCCATTCACCACATGCAAGCACTTACAATATGGATGATTATACAGAGTAGGAATATACACAAGAAGAAAGAAGAAAACACAGGATTAAACACACACAGGGTCAAGGTGACAAATGTGGCCACACATTCCCTCACACACAGAGAGAAAGTGTGCGACTGTTGTCAATGTAAACACCACAAGACAAAACAACTTTTCTGCTGAGAGCAGCAAGATAGAAAGCTCGAGAACAGCTACTATACAGACCTGAAAGTAAGTAGTTGACTGTGCTATCTAAGGTCAATGTCCTGAGAAAAAATTGTCAATGTGAACATCTTGAGGTCCATGACAACTGTGCTAAATCTGATGTGGAATCTAATAAGGATCAAGCTGCACCTCAGTGTAAGATCGCTCTGTTCAGGGTGGAATATAAATGGATTACAACAGTTAAGTTTCTGTATTCCTCCAAATTAAGGCTTCACATTGAGACCGATTTTGATCTGAGAACAGAATGCCTCTGTTTGTTGTTGCATATAACTATGCTATGGCTATGATTTATATGTTGAGCGTGTAATGTCAGCATCAGCAGCACATTTAATGTAACAGGAAGCCTTCACATACTTGCTCTCATAAACAAACGCTCAACCTATTAAACAAAGAGATTCCTGCTTGCTGTCCCCCCAGTAACTCGGGGGGGGTGGAATGTAACAAGTAGACTCTTACTCTGTAAAATAAATACCGTACTTAAGTACACGCTGAAGGTACTTGTACTTTATCTTTCATTTTCAACTACTTTACACTTCTACTCCACCACATTTTGGAGACAAATAGTGTACTTCTTAATGCACTATATTTATTTAATAACTTTAGTAACTGGCTACTTTGCAGATTGCATTCTGCCTCAGAGCCAAAGCAGCGTATTTGAAAAAATGAATGTATTATTATTATTATTATTATCCTGAATATCGAACCTGATAAACAGTCTGAAAGAGTAACTATTTTCCTTGTATTATGTGATCAAAATCTGACTAATTAAACATAATTTGATGTGGAACAAGTGTGTATTTTTTGCTTTTCTGTTATGACCTCATGTGAGGATTCTGACCCCATCAGTTCAGTTTCAACAACTCATAGATAACAAATTCTGTTTCTTACCCACAGCTGGAGCATCATACTCTTCTCCCAGCAGTATCTCTGGAGCAGAGTATGCCAGTGACCCACAGCTTGTGGCCAACATGGTCCCGGGTTGGAACAAGTTACTGAACCCAAAGTCTGTCAGCTTCACCGCTCCCTGCTGGGGAAAGAACACCACATTCTCGGGCTTCAGGTCCCGGTGCACCACGTGGAGCTGGTGGCAGTAGGCCACGGCGCGCACAATCTGTGCGAAATGACGCTTGGCGGTGCCCTCAGCTACACCTCCCTCATGGCGAAGGATGTAGTCATAGAGGTCACCCCCCTCGGCCAGCTCCATCACCAGGTAGAGGGTGGTGGGCGTGTCGATGACCTCGTAGAGGCGAACCACATTGGGATGCTGCACCAGCCTCATACACCTGAAAATAATGCATAATGTTGGTGAAAACTAATAATATCAGCTTCATTCTTTTTTTCTTTTTTTTTTTTAAAAAAGGACAGTTTGAAGGGTGCAACTCCTTCAGGAAATATACTCATTATTCTTTACCTCACTTCCTGTAAGAGGTGGCTTGTTGCCATAACATCAAGTTTTGTCTTGTCAATCATCTTGACAGCAACCAGTTGCCCGGTATTCACATGACGAGCCAGTTTGACCACAGCAAAGTGCCCCCTGCCCAACGTCCGACCCAGATGATACAGTCCGCTGAGGTCAGAGCGACTGGGGCTGCTCCTGAGGTCGAGATGTCCATCCTGGCCTGAGGTCATTTCTCCAGAGGAGTCCATGTTTAAAACAAAGAGGGGATGTGGAAGCAGAGGGATTGAGCTGGAGGGCTTCAGGAAGATGGAGAGATAAAAGGATAAAAGGAGATGGAAAATAGCTGTGTCAAGGTGTCAGGGACAGAGGGAGGAGGGGGTGCAGGGTTCCTCACTGTTGGCGACTTGCCTGTCAGGACAAAGAAAAGACAACACGATAAGACAAAAAATGGCACAGCTGATGATTTTGGCCTTTGGCCCAAAGGGAGAAGGGCTAAGAGGAGGTCAGCTGCAGCTAATGCCTCATCCCTCTGAGCACTGAACCATAAATAGATTGTGATATTTCACATCTTTTGACAAAGACAAAGAGGACAGAACAAGTTCTAAATGGAGTCATGAACACCAGATTACAAAGTATGAGATTATATTACAATAAGAACCGTAGCGGGTAAATCATTCTTTGATTGTCAGGGATGTTGGAGGGCTGTGTCTGCCTCTATCTCAAATAACACCCACCCAGCACAAATGGCATGCAAGATCAATACTGTAACAGGAAACCATAATGTATGTAAGTGTGTGTGTGTGCTTGCAAAAGTGTGTTTGTGTGTCATTAGTTTGTCTAAGAGGGTCAGAGGGTGGCATTAGATCTGGTGATGTCATCGTCAGATCATCCCGGGGGTAAGAAGTTCAATATCTTCATCACTGTGGTCATCATCATCATCAATGCAATTACTACTGTCAACTTCTCCTGTTCATCCGCATCACTTTAAACACCTTCGTCATCATCATCACTTATTTATCACTACATAGCAGCATCAGCATTAAGGCAACAGCAGCCTCTTCCAAACCCCCCTGACAGCTCCACTGGGCCAAGTGGACAGAGGCGGGCCTCGCCGTGTTAATATGCGCTGTTACCCTGCCTGTACAGTCCTATCCGATCCAAAACACTGCGTGATCTTGCCTACGGGTTGCTACACTTCAGTCAAGGCCAGCTGTTCTCTACTTGGCCTCAACTGCAGTCCCGAGTTGGCACATACGCATGTAGTTATCCTCCTGGCTGCTGCTCAGCACCTCCAAACAAACGCTACCAACAAGCTCTCTGACACTGACAGCGACACGGGAACGCAACAGCCGCCACTGGAGCAGACACACAGTAACCCCGACCGGTAACAACTTACCATTGTTGTGCGGATATCCCGTAGCTGCGAGCCGCTCAGCTAACGGTTCTTTCAGCCACTCCACAGCCGCACAGTCGCTGTGAATTCAGACGCAGAGAGTGACAGCGCCGCCTTCCCCGCTTCTTTCATAACACTCCATGTTCTCGGTCCATGTGTGCTCTTACTTTTCTCATGACTGCCTGCCTCGATTCATCCCACAGTCTCGAGCGCCCGCTTCGCACAAACAGACACGCGCGAGACGACGGAGCGGGACGGAACATCTCGTGCGCGCGGGCATGCGCGTACACGCACGCTCGTGAGTCCAGCCAGCCTTCTTCTGACGTCAACACATTCCAGCAGCAGCAGCAGCAGCCAGCGGCCGCGAGCCTCTCGTACGCAGTGGAGAGAGGAAAATGACTGAATGAGTGCCTTACAAGTCCAGGGAATTATATAACTGAGCGATGTGTTGTTTCCTCTGAACAGCAGGGAGGCACAACATATATAACAACCTGCATTCTTAAGATGCTTGCATTGTAATGGCTTTATTCACTGGGAAAGGAATTCACACTGAAGACTCAGAGGACCAAGAAGGAAATGAGGATGAAAGCAAAAAAAAAAAGAAAAAAAAGTTGTTTCTATTTATAACTAGCTCTCAGAAATATCCTGAGGAAAATTCACAGAGCATCTGTCATCTGTAGCCTACCATCTCTATGGGGAGTTACGGCGTGTCAAATAACATTTACTAATGATCCCATCATGTAAATGAAAGTTTGTGTGTCTGTGCGTGTGTTTTGCGTGTGTTAGCCTGTATCCGTGTCCGTCTATTCTTTTCCGTTATCCCATATAGCGTCCCCTCACACTGACGGTCACATCCTTGAGCTGATGTTTCCAATGTGTTTTCTGTGTCATCTGTAGGCTTCATATGTAAAGCATTGTTGTATTGAAAAGTCTGCACTAGTGTGCCTGATGATCTCATCCCAGCTGCTCTTTGTTTCATCTGCCCATCCAACCAGCAGCAGAATAAGGCCACCTAGTGGTCATTTTATTTATCTATTTTTCTTCCTTTCTTTCTTTTATTTACCTGCACCTCACACGCACTCATGCCAACATACAGTACAGTCAAAGGTTGTATAGAGTTACTCTGTCTTTCACACATACACACACACACACACACACACACACACACACACAACACGCACATGCACACAGACACACACATTTCAGTCCTATCTAGTGAAACAGCAGAAGACAAACACACAATGCATGTGATTCTATCAGCAGTAACCCTAGGGTGTGGGCCTATCTTTAACATTGTTTTCGTCAGCACCAGTCCTAAATTACTGTTATTGACTGTCAGAGGTTTGTAGTTGTTTTAGATTTATTACCCTCCTTTTAGATGTCCTTTAACTTGGATTAGATGGTTATTATAGCAGTGTGGCAGTTCAATTTAAGTTCACACCTTACATTTTGATGTAAGTTATATACAGTATGTGTTGGGGCCTGTTTCGTAACATGTAACAGCCAGAGAGTAGTATTTGAAATGTTTTGATTTTTGCGCCATCAGGTGGTAGTAACAAAAATGACATTGTGGTGCACTTTAATGAGCAGGTACAACTACAGCTCAATAAATTCTTCTCAAAATGAAGTCTACAGCACAAGAAGTTGTGAAATAGTCACTCAGGTACAGTAAGTCAAATTTTCTGAGAGATCTGTTTAGAGCGCCTGCATGTTTTAAAAATATATAGATATTTGGCAAAAGTGTATCATTAATCGTAAGGGATTGTTTTTGCCACCGGGACAAACTTCCAAATCACATATAAACCACTTGAATGCAATGTAATTAGTGACATGCATTGAGTTAGCATTTGATTTCAACACACAGTAGTCTCAGATGGTTTCTAGAATACTCTAGGTTCACTGGCTACAATGTTCAGTGTTTCATTGACACCAAACAGCTCAGAGCACATCAGGGAAAAGGCCATACCTGACATATGAATGTATATTTTCTTTATTGTTAATCCACATTTTCAAGTTTTAACATGTGACAAATCAATACAATATAGTCATGACGAAACAGTGCCATAAAGTGCAATATAAATTACTGAGCATTTTCTAAAAAGACACCTGATTTACGTAAACATTAGCTATTGATTAAACCAATAGCTTTTTGGTCAAACTCATATCCACCTTTTAATAAATTATTCTACAATTTACCAGAACCACAAAAATCAGACAGAATATTAAAAAACTCACAAAGATATGATTTATTATAGTTGTAGTGTTGTATATGATTGCATTAGATTTTGTGCCTAATAAAGTGGTGTACACAATATTTTTGTTTCTTTCAATTTAGCCCAAGTAAAACTTTTTCACATAAAAATAAGACTTCATTCTTGAGAAAATATACATTTCATTATATACATAAATAGGTTAAAATAAATACTATCAGTTAATCATAGCATTTTATATTTTCATTTACATTTAGACCATTTAGCAAACGCTTTTGTCCAAAGCGACTTACAATAAGTACATTTGAAAGAAACCATAACATTTCCCTGTAGATAAAGTAAGAAAGAAAAAATAAAACAATTTTCAAGCCCTCGTCTGAGCATAGGAGCTGCTCTTCATCAAGACAGCTTCTATTTTTCAAAACTAAAAGAGTCACAAATATTATTAAAGTGACTTCATGCTCTTTGAGGAGGAATGGTTGCAAATGCTGCTCTCTGATCAGCCTTTTCAAAGTAAACTAGTACAAGGTCGAATTTTGTTTTCATCCGACGTCAGCTCCGCCTTTTCCCTGCACAGAAACATGTTCCTGTCCAGCAGCTGTTCATCTACAATCACATCAGGAATCCATTCTTTGGTTTCAGGGCCTCTGTCAGCCTGTCTCTCATGATCTCCTTGGTTGAGTATACGGGCAGCTCCAGAATAGAATGACATGTCAGGGACTTAGGGAAGTGGTGATCGTCAGAGCCGCTCTGGACTTGAACCTCCATTTGGATCTGGCTCATGCCAAGAATAGGAACCCTCCTATAACCCGTCAGGAACCCTGAGGAACACCCATGGACAGAAAGTAGGAATCTTAGCTTACATCTTTGCATCAGCATCATCTGCATCATCAGCTAAAGCACCTCCTTCATTTATCAATTTATTTTTATGGTTGAATGAACAGATGATAGTTAATAATAATGGCAATAATAATAGAATTAGATAACATTTTCTCTTGACTCAGTCACTTCTTAAAAATTATTGTTTTTGACCTCTCAAGCACAGATAACTAATTTTAAGGGAGTAACATGTAACCATGGAAACTAATAACTTACCGTTAGCTAGTTACTGTTTGTGTTTACAGGAGCTTTGGAGTGGGAGGGGCTGAGGCTAACTGTCGATCACCTTCTGTTCAGTGTTTAATGTTTTCGATCAAAATTCTTACATATTGCACCTTTAAGTTGCAGTGGTAATTAATGCTATGACTAATGTCATTATATCTGCCATGACAATATGCTTAATGTGTGGGTTCTACTGTATAATGTGAGGTCTGCTAATGTACCTGCAATGTTATCTGTAACATGAAATACATATTCTTAAAAAGGACTTTTCCCTCACAACAATAAACCATTACAGTATGTTGTTGTGAAAAGAAACACTGCTCTGCAGAGGTGGAGATAACTGATCCAAATACTAATGGATGCTGGTGACTCCAATTACTACATTATTGGGATTATTGTAACTGAGCCAAGATACCTCTGTCATGTCATAGCCTCAATAATGTCTGTATTGTCTTATCTAGACACTATGAAATGATAAGGCTGTAAAGGAACACAGGCTCAAATGTTTCATATGTCTAATTTTAACACCTAGGAAATCGTTTTTAGAATATCATTTTTAACAGGACAAATTTAACTTGTTTTGGTTAAACTCTTCCACAGTGAAAAGCTTGACATCAGGTACAATACTTACATAGGAAATCTTTCCGCTGGTCTTCAGTCAGTTCATCAAAAACCTCCCAAAACATCTGTATGTTGGGGTGGCCAGCATGATATATACCTCCATAAAGTGTATTCTAGTTTAAGTTAAGAAATATAAAGTTAAAATGTTTCAAATGTTAAAATCAAACATGTGACGATGCAGTATTAGTTGCAGTGAAAAACAAGAGCAGCTTGAGTTTTGGCCTGTACCTGTTTCAGCTTTGCCCAGTCGTAGACATCTTTGCCCGCCAGCACCATCTGCAGCTCCTCCGGCTGAAACAGCTTCACCAGATCTCTGTCACACACTTGCAAGAAGCCTCGCTCGAACTCCTGAAACACGCCCTCCACTGATGTGTTGAAGACATGATTCACATAGGCATCCACAAACTCCTTCCTGTTAAGAAGATTCAAGTTTCAATTCAACAAACATTCTCTGACACATGTGGGTGCAGGTCACATATATCACTATGGTTCAATACTTTTAAGTCTTACTTATTTTGTCCTGTCACTGGCTTTTCAGGATTCTGGGGATCAAGTTCAATGCCTGTCCCATCCCAGGTTATCTGCTAATTATATATAAAAAAGGCTGGTGATATAACTGCAAAATTACTTTACTTTGGAATAATTAACACAGATAAATGAGACAGATTACTGGTGGAGTAAAACACCAACCGAAAAGGACAAGCACATGTCCTCTATGACATCATCTTCATAGCCCAACACGTCCTGCAGAGTCCTTAAAAAAAAAGAGTAAAACACTTGAGATACACTAAGTTTACTTGCTAACTGAACAGTGTTTACAATCTATTGTGACCTTTCAGAATCACAGTGTAAAACATGAATTGGAATGAATAATACGAAGAATACTGACTTTCCAACACTGCTGAAGTCCTTCATGTCCTCCAGTGTTGGCTGCACGTCGAGTAGCTTCTTGAACAGAGCCAGGGGGAATGGTAGGTATACGATACTCTGGTTGTACAGGGCCAGTCCACACAGAACGCCAAACAGGAAGAACTTTGTCCTCTCCTCCCTTGTTTCCTGAATTGATAAAAGTAGAAAACAATGAAAATCTCAGGCAATTGGAAAGGGGAAAAAGGAAAGGAAAGGAAAGGAAAGGAAAGGAAAGGAAAGGAAAGGAAAGAACAAATCCATTCATAGTATCCTGAGTCTATAGTTCAAACATATTTATCCTGTTTAAGGATATATCAGTCTTACTCTGGAGGGGAACCATGCCAGGGTTTCAGGGTCATTAAACACGAACATCCCAAATTTAGGTGACACCATCTTATGAAACACCTCGTGAAAAAAGTCTCTTTTATAGACATCTGTGACTTTCGGGTCCCCATCCAAGTAGACCTGAGAGACAAAAAGTTACAGTTCTGTTAGACACTTGAGGG
This sequence comes from Diplodus puntazzo, assembly GCA_963678695.2. Taxonomy (NCBI): domain Eukaryota; kingdom Metazoa; phylum Chordata; class Actinopteri; order Spariformes; family Sparidae; genus Diplodus; species Diplodus puntazzo. Next base: position 6,861,570 of record OZ023161.1, read on the forward strand.
ATGAGGGTCAAAACTTACATTTGTCTGTGTTTTAACCACCAGATCAAACCTAAATATTTACCACAAGTGGCTTCTTGAAGGCATTTTGATGAGCAGCAGCCAGTTGTCCGAGGGTGTCTTCCAAAAGAGACCCTCGCCTCAGCTTCAGTTCAAAATAATAAGCATCTGACTGGGGAACAAAAGGCCACTGGAAGAACAGCACTGGATCTCTCTGTTGTTCTGCCTGTAATACAATGCAAAACGTTATTTCTGTAATTGCACATAATGCATATTGTTAGTATTATTATTATGCTGCAATTATTTGAAGGTGCAAAAAAACTGTTCGCGCCCGGGCGGCATCAGGACCAGCGGTAAAAACAGGATAAGCAATGCCTCTATCAACGTGTGTATGTGCATTTTGAAATTTTGCACTAGAAGAGGTTGAGGGACACACTTGGTTTCACAAGTACGCTTTCTCAAATGTTTCTGCAGAAGAAGAAGAAAAATGCATCTTCTATCTTTTTAGTTATTTATACCGTCACTAGCTGACATAAAAGAAAAATTAAAAAAATTGCCCGTTTTTCTCTTATAGATGGCCAAGGCAACAGGCTTTGTTTCTCCTTCTTCTGTAATGTTTGTTGGCGGTTCACCAATGCCTGGTTTGGTTCTGGTTTACAACTTTTGTAGTTTTTGCTGTTTCTACTAGTATTCATTTTGTCTTGTTTCTGGCCACCTGGTGAATGTAAGCGCAATATTCACTCTACTTTTAGCTCTTTTTTGGTCTCCACCAACTCCTGCGGAAAACAGGTAAAGGATAATATTAGCTGCTTCATGCACAACTTTCTCCACCTTCAAGCTGCTAACTTTGTCTGACGTTTTGTAATCAACAGGTAGTGTACTGCCAAAAACAGCTGCCTGCTGCTGGAATTTGGGTTGATAAAAACAATGAAAGTGAGACAAACCAGTAAGGCTATGGGCTGACAAAACAAAATGATTAACTGAAAGATGCTTTAAGGTTCAGTTTAGCTGAGGACAACTGCAGATTCAGGTGATAATTTGTCACTACAGAAGATGATTAACATAACAAAGTATATGTTTTTCTAATATTTATAACTTACACAGTAAAAACTGACAATTTCGTCAACGAGATGTCTGAAGATATCCAGCTTCTAACAGTAAAACAAACTATACACCAGTAACACACGCTGACAAAGTTAATTTATTGCAGATTTCCTTATGAGCCTAAAAAAAAATATAATAAATCTGCAGGTTTGGTCCTCATGAGGCAAAGTCCCAGGCTAGTTACCTGTGTGCGTTCAACATTGATGTCAAAAGCCTTTATCTTTGATTTCACATCCATCGCAAATGGGAAGTTACAAAGGATAAGTGGGCGATGATTTTCATCCTGAAAAAAGAATAATCAGTAATTAAATTTACCAGAATGTACCCTTGATGATCATGGATTTTTATAAACAAGTGGTTTTTTTTTTAAATGAAAGAAACAGCAATAAAGAGGGAATGACAATGGGTGAAAAAAAAAATTTTGTCTGTAGGTTTTTACCACATTTGTCATTGAACGCCAAAGCTGCAGATCCTCCTGGAGAAATGTCTGGTTGATCTCCAAACAGAATGTTTTTTCTGGGATTCCCTGACTTCCTGTAATCCCTTTATTGGCCTTTAAAACAGGTATATTTCAGTAGTGTTAATAGGGTAAAAGACTGGTAGGAAACAGAAACCATCACAGAACAAATTTGAGAAGGATTCAATTTGGTGTGGTTTGAAATTTGCATTAAAAAGACAACTCATACTAACATTATACATGTTCAGCAGGACCAGCATCACGTTATTGACTCCAGCGTCACGAGGTGCCGGCTGAGCAGACAGGATCAGTGAGAGGGCCTGAGTCCACGCCTTAACATGTCTAACCATGGTGGAGCGCGACAGTGAAGACCACCAGTCCACTGAGGAGGACAACATGGAGATATTTAGACAGTCAGTGGGTATTTTACAACAGAATACATGTCACAACTATGGAGTGTGGAGTATGGGAAAAAAAAACAACTATACTGTAAAAAATAAATAAAATACAATTACTAAAGATTCATATTAACTAACAAAGTTCATAAAGAAGTACATGACTTTTGTCAATATTAAAACTATTTTATACTATTTAATGAATGCTGATAAATTAACAATTACATTTTAAGATTAAGATAGATTTCAAGAATTATTTCAAAACAGCAGCAGGACCTTTGATTGGCCAGAGCCCACACATGACACCTGCCACCACAGCAAAGGGTGGCAGCACCGTGCAACATTACATCAGGCCAACAAACCAGGGAGGGCATTAGTTATTTATTATTCTACGGTAGTAGAAACCTTTTGACTGTCAGTCAAATGAGAGCAATATTACATGATCCAATGATTAATGAAGCCTCTCAAACATTCCCACTCTTATCTCTCACAGTACCTGTGACCTGGCAGCTTTCAGCAGAGAGTCTTTGTATGGCAGCAGCAAGTGCAACCGCAAGCTTTGTGCTCTGTTGCCATTTTCGTCTCGGGATCACATGTAGAAGCTCAGTGAGAAGCAAGAAGATCCTTAGCCCCTCCACTCCCACTGGTTTCTCATCAAGTGAGGGAATCAACTGCAGAACAGCAGCCTCAACCTGTTAAAAAAACATAACTTAATAACTGAGTTTAGAGTAAACTTTGCAACCTTCCTTGTTAATTACAGATCAGATGCCAAACATAGAGAGTCGCTTTACAAGTTCATACCTCTGCCATGACATCATCCTCCTTCATCAGTTTCTCGAAAGCACATTTTGCAAGTGACAAGTCCAAGCCGGAGTTCTTCGGTGATGTCTGGAAATGTTTATCTTTGCTATGAGGACAAAAACAATACATGCAATTGTAATGTAATTCACCAGATACAAGGAAGTGAAGATCATGCACATGATGGTGTTTACCTTTGGTCAAGGAACCACTGATTCATACAGGAGGCAGAGGAGAACATCTTGTGGATTTCCCTGTGAAGGTTTCTTAGTGTTAGCCAATAACATTGACTAAACAGTTTAAGTGATTCAGAGCCAATTAAGTCATAAAACACTGGTTCAATCAACAAACCAATTCTATACTGAGAAAATAAAAACTGCTTACTGTTTTATCTTTTTCCATGACTTTGAATCACATGTTGAGGCCCATCTGTCAATCATATCATCAACAGTGTGCTGTGCTACATTGTTGTCATTGTCAGTGTTTGACTCCTGATGAACTCCCTGAGAAGGAAACAAGAAAGAGTTCATCTCTGTTAGATAAATGATCAGTTAAAGGTATTATTACACCTCCAACAATTATGGTCTGTGTTAGTATTTGTGTTGGTACCTCAATAGATGTGCAAGTTGCAAATGAACAGTTTCCTCCTGCGTAAAGGTTTGTGATCATGAGACCATTGGGGGTGTCTGAAATAACAATAGAATAAAAGTTATGCCTTGTCTTTAGAAAGAAAAAATACATATGGAGCCAGAGTGTGCAACACTTTTTTCTATTTTCTACCAGTCCAGTGATCAGCCACCTGGTTACAACACTTAGTGTGCGTTACCTTTCTATCATAAAAATGTCTTTTTACCATGCCATACTCATGCAGCTGTACATCTTTAAACTGGCTGGAGCATGGAAATGTCTAAGCTGTCTTGTATTAGTATTTTATGTACATTATTCTCTAAATAAATTTGACTTGACTTGACTTGTCAATAACTTGAATTATTTGAGAATTACCTTGGGGCAGTTGAACAGGTAGCGGCACAGACGGATGACTCTCCTCTCCGTGTCCCCGCTGGCCTTTATCATCGCACCCAAAGGAGTAAACCCTCTTGGAGTCTGTTAACGCTAATGTGTGATGCCTGATTGAGAAAACAGTTTAGAACAAAGGATAGTTTAATGGCAACAAAGATGTTTTACAGCATCCAAGCACCCATTTACTAGTTTATAGCTAGTGTAATAATGTCTCTATCATTGAGTCAGTCACACACCTTTCTTGTGTCCTTCTGTGATGTTTTTACATACAACAAAACTCCCTCAAAATGGATATCTATAGCCTGGCATTTAACATCTATCTGTGTAAAACTGGGTTTGTGTTTGCTATAATTGTTTTCAATATCATTTAGTCAAATGAGAGATGTTAAACATATATAATAAAACTCCAATCATGCTAAAACTGCGTTAGTAATGAGTAAACCTGGCTCAGAATAATTGCGTATACGTTAAAGTTTGTCACTGTACTGTACCGTCCACATGCGATCTTGGTGACTTTTGCCCCCCAGAGCTCTGCAACCAGCCGAGGTCGCAGTTCGTCACTGAATGAGTTGTGCCCGAGCTGTCCATGTTGACCGGAGCCAAACGTAAACACGGCACCATCCTATAAAAGCAAACAGACAACCATAGTTCAAAGTCCCACTTACCCTGTGAGATGCAAGAAGGTAGTATGTGGTATCTATCATAAAAAGGTACCATTTAATAGACTTTTCAATCTTCCCTCTCCTCACACATGCGTGTCATATTCAGTGTCAGTTTACAGCAATTCATATTCAAATATTAACTGGTGACACGGATATGATAATGACACAGAACAGCTCTACAGAGTTAAACCATGCCTGTTGAACTGGGTAGTCAGCACTTTGAATCCCTAAATAAACTGGTATCTGTAAGTTGCACTTTCCTTCATTTCAGTGTCATTTCTAGAACCATATGCTTTTCTAGTGATAAAAAGTGGTAGGTTACAACACGAGGTTACCATGTTTCTGTGTCTAACCTTGGTCAGAGTGACAGTGTGGTCCTTTCCACAGGAAATGTGAACAGTTTTCTTCAAGTTCAGGCATTGAACAGCAGTAGGTGTATGTCTGTCTGTAGAAAATACATTCAAAGTCAGCTTTACATGTTAAAGAAAAACATATTTTGTTTTAAAAAAATAGGATAATATTTACCTGTCCTGTCTCCCAGCCCGAGCTGTCCACAGTCGTTCTTCCCCCAGCCGAACACACCTCCAGACACAGAGAGGGCGAAGCTCTGCTCTCCCCCTGCAGAGACCTGGACCAGAGGGATCGCTGACAGAGATTGGAGGTGCTGGGGTGAATCAGTGTGGGTCTGGCTCTTCCCCAGACCCAGCTGGCCTCTGGAGTCCTGGCCCCATGTGTACACCTGACCATCTGAGGATAAATCAGCATGACTCTGTGAGCTGCATAGGGCAGATTACAAGACTGTAGTCTGCTTACAGCGTTTCCATCAGACTGACTCATTAAACCCTGTGCACTGAATGGCAGAGCTACATGTCATGACAACAGCACAAGTAGTTTGTATTTGTTGTTGTTGTTGTAGTTGTTATTTTCAGCACTTCATTTATCTACTTATTATTGCATGTTTCAAACTATTGAGGAGTTTATTCAGCAAACACTGGCCCCCTCTACCTCACTGTGTCCAATCAGCTGCTCTAAGCAATCCAACAAAGACCCCTACTGGTGAGGAGGTGCAATGACATTCACAGTGCCACTGTGTTTGCAAACACAACACATGTGACTTTAAAGGGCCAATGTATACACCTGACCATCTGAGGATAAATCAGCATGACTCTGTGAGCTCAATAGCGCTATGTTCAATGCTCAAATCTGCATTCTCAAACACTTCTATCACTGTGGTTTGTTTTTTGTACTATGTCATTGATCTTGTAATCATATTTTACCATCCCGTCTCACTACAAGCTGAGGTGTTTTTTCCAGTTCATCACAGCTCAACAGAATAGTTTACAAAGCCTATACTGTGATCAACTAAATGTATTGGAGAAAGAGGAGCTAATAACAGGCATGGATACATATAGGACGATTTTAACATTTTTTGTGCTTGTGTCTAATCCCCCGACCCAAGGGCATCCATGACTGTGACAGGAACCAACAGAAACTTGCCTTCAGGTGTAATCTACTGTGCTCCACTGTACCTTTGGTCAGGGCAACTGAATGCTGGCTCCCACAGGCAACCTGCAGTACTGGTGTCTTACACAAAACCTCTGGTGTCCTGAAGCAACAGGAAGCAGCACATAAACACTTGTGCCGCCACAATTCAAGAGCAGATTTCACCAAAGACGAGACAAACAACAAATAAACAAACTCACATCATTATATAAAAAAAAACACTCATATTTTGCATACCTTGGACTGAAAGGAGTGTGAGTCGGGTCCACACAGAACAGGGTGCCGCTCTCAGACAGCAGTGTGACTGTATCATCAGTACAACTCACAGCCTGAATCTTCTCCGGACATTTCACATACTCTGTAGGTACACAGGCCACAGAAACACAGCAGGTGGCAATGGATCAATAAAGCACAAAAAAAAAAAAACACTGTCTCCTTAATCCAAATCTGAGAAAGAATGAATGAAGTACATGTGTCATAGAGTGACAGAAACACAAGGCTGACGCTCACTCTGTTTTCCTCTGGATCTTCTCCCGTCTTTGCCCTCATCCATGCGAATGATGGATGCCTCTCCATCGCTTTTGACAAAGGCGATCGCACTGTGACCTGCTGACAGATCAGTGATGTGGAAACGGAGGTTTAAAAAGTGAACCCGGTCTCCTATTGGGTCGCCTCTCAACCGAAAGCCCTGCGGACTGTCCTCTCCCCACGAAAACATTTTGCTGAAGTGACTTTGAGAGACCGAGGGCTGATTTATATGACTCGGCTCCGTCAGGCAGAAACGAAACTTGATTCATTAACTATGCAAACTCCCTAAACATGACGAAGGGAAAACACCACGCCCAGTGAGTCAGTGATAGCAGGGACATTTGCAGAGAAAGGAAAATGAAAGTGAAACTGATGCTGTTGAATTACTACAGCAGTATTGGGACCAGAGGTGCCAAGTGTTTCCCTTCGAGGGCCAAAACTGTTGTTTATACGGTGAATGGCACAAGGGTCCCAAGTTCCAATATTCGACAGTCTTCCTTCCAAGCGTCACTCTGCTCACCATGGTCAGAGGAAAAACAATGATGATAGTAATAAAAGTATAATGAGGGATCCCTTTTGTTTGATTTGATAAATACACTGCATTATTCCTAATCTTTTTTCCAATAAAACACAGTGGTATTTTCAAATTATAATTATTTTCCACACATCTGTAACAGTAGGTCATTTAATAAAAACAATTTGATACAAGACAGTAAAATAAGAACACAAACACACACACACACACACACACACACACACACACACACACACACACACACACACACACACACATATAAACATACAATCAAAAGGGAAACAGAAACGGCAAATAGAAAATATAAAGGCTATGTTTTTTTTTTTTCTTGTTTTATTGTTTTTCAGAGAGCATTTTTAAGAATTGCCCAGGGAACTACAGTTGAATATGAGAACAGAAACATTAACTTGTGTTTTACTAATTTGTACTGTCCCTTCTTAAATAAACTACACTAAATCTTATGATCTTAAGTCTGTGGTATTATTCCTGGGTTCCACCAAATATACAGTCATACACACTTGCACATACCACAGTATAACCACAAAAAGTCACATCAGCGGGGCCCACTAATCACTGCTTTCATAACCTCCATTAGACAACCCATTCAAATACTGCTACACATCCAACTTGAACAATAAAACTCCACCAATGTAACACATTTAAAGTGCGTTTACAGGTTTTGGGGAGCACTACTGCATATGTGGAAAAAGTAGCATAAAGCCTCATATAATCTTATGTCTCCAGTGTTGTCACTCAGTGGCTAAGTTGCATTGTTGGTAATGTAGGTTTTGAAAGCAGTCCACTGGTCTAACATTGCACTCCTAGAACACTGGTGGACCCTAATGGGAAGTTTAAAAACAAATGATTCAAATCAGTACAGTGTTATCAGAGATATCTCAATTTTTATTCTAAGCATTCTTCTTCCTTTTCAAAATCTGGCAACTATATCATTTACAGTGAGACAGAATCATTGTTTGACATCACTGGAGGTGCATTTATCAGATTACATGCAGCTTCCTCTAGAGCCACAAAAGGCTTTATACTACTTTTTCATATATTTAGTAGTAACACCCTTTAATGTGTGAAATTAAAGGGAGTACTGGGCAGGATTTTTTTAAATACACCACAATCACTAGTGTTTGGATCCACTCTTTATTAGCAGGATGCCCATCACAAGTATTGAAAATGATTAATCAAACAATAGAAGGTAATCCTTACTATATATGCAGTATATTAAACACATATACTTTATCTATGCATTGTGTTATTTCCTTTAAACTTATATTAACCCAGCTGACTCTTTGCAGCAGTAAGATTCAGAACTGCTCTTAAGGTTCTAGTCGTGTATTTGTGGTTTAATGAAAACCTGCTGTTTTTCTATCTATACAATCAATGTATGCAACCCCAATAACAAAGGTAAAAAAAAAGATGGATTGTTTTGTTTAACTGTCTTCACTATGCATTTGAAAAGCAGTTCCATAATGTATGTGCTTTGACTCAATGGATATCTATGTTGGGTTTTATCACTTATTCCACAGCTGAGAAGGTGAGAAGAATGTATTTATTTATTGCTCCAACAACAAGACATTTACATATAACGAACTTACACAGTGAATATAAATGTAGGTAATTCTGATGACTGTATGGAATTACTCTGTATGTAACATGTTTGGTTCAACTTGGCCCCAAAATAACAACTATATAACACTATCCCCTGAAGAGACACTTGTGAAAGGCAATGTAGGGAAATAACTAACTTAAGACTTTCTGCAACTTATATAGTACAGTGTGTACTATTTATATTAGAATTTTCACTATATACACACATCATCATCATCATCACCATCATCTAAAAGACTTTTAAAACCTTTGCTTTTGCATAAACAAAGACACATTAGCAACAGCTACAAAGGCTTCTCTCTGTCATCCATTTATAAAGTGCTCTATTACAATGTCCTCTTCTCTGTAGGTGCAGGAATAGTTGAGGTACAGCCCCACCATCACCTGTAGATATGTTTGCTGTTGCTCAGGGCCTCTATCAGCTTGGTTTGCATGATCTCTTTAGTTGAGTATAAGGGCAGCTCCAGGGTTGAGAAACACGTATGTGTCTGCGGGTAGTACTGGTCATAGGAGAGGTCCTGGACTTTGACAACTCCGACTTTCATCTCGATCTTTTCCATGCCAAGAATCGGCACCCTTTCAAAGCCTGTCACAAACCCTGGCAGAGGAGAAGTGGTGATCATGAGTTTCACACTTTTTCATTACAGTATTTTTGTAACATCCTTATCTAGGTATCACCCTTCCCTCTAGACAAAATAGGTGATTCAGACATAATGTAATTGCTGCTAACCTGAGCGGTTATGTTATCGATCCCAAACAACAACTATCACAAACTTATCAGATGACAAGTGCATAGAACAACAAATGCAATAAACTATCATGAAGCCTCAAGGTTGCTGCTGAAATGTATATTAGGGCTGTCAAGCAATTGAAAAAATAATCTAATTACAAGCTTTGTGATTAATTTATGTAAACTGATCGCTAATATGAGCATTTAAAAATATTTCAATGCAAATGGATTTTGGTAGACGAGTGAATTAATGAACAAATCGACATTCTAAACTTTAAAAGGAAGTGCTATTTTAAGCTTGAAGAACTCTGATGTTTAGAAAATTCCTTGCTGCATAAATTGCACAAAACCTTGCTCCTGTCAACAGCTTTGACAATGTTTTATAATTTTTGACAATTAAAAATTTGACAATTTAGCTTAAAGCTGTTGCTAAAATAGAATGGAACACAGTAAAATCTGGGACTTTGATGTCATCCACCAAGCTTGGCCTTTGGTGTCAAATGCTGGCATGGCTCGAGAACAGGGGAATTGTTGTGTTCTACAGCTCCTTACAACACGAAAACACCTCATGTTTGAGTGACTGCTATCACTATCCCTGCTAATATCCATGCTATTTGTATCCATGCTAATATCCATGCTAAAGTTGTTCATAATGGTGAGATTACAGCATCTGGTAGCTATGGTATAACCTCCAGCAAATAACCACAGCCCATTCTCGGTTTGAGAAAGAATGGTAACTGTTTGACAGTTAGAAACACTGTATGGAGTGGAACTTCTCCATTCAGTCGGTCTGTGCTCAGCACCTTTTAGTTATTTGCCTCCATCATGTTTAAAGCTGCTGTGGAATGTGTTCATGTTTATTTTTTCTGGAATGAATAAATTGAAATTAACATGTTATTGTAACAGCCCTAGTTAATAGTATTTTTTAATATGTTAAAATCAGGTAAAATACTCACAAAGGAAAGCTTTCTTCTGATCCTCATTTAGTTCATCAAAAACCTCCCAAAACATCTGTATGGTGGGGTGGCCTGGATGGTAGTCCCCCTCATAGCTTGTGTTCTAAAAACAGTGAAACAGATTGTTACAATTACATGCGTGATAGACAGTTATAATCATTTGTAGTGTTCAAATAAAGCACATGAGGAGGAAATACATCAGACGGAGCTTCAGAGAAAACTGGACTATAAAGAGAAATGGTTTCAGACTGTACCTGTTTCAGCTTTGCCCAGTCAAGGAGGTCTTTGCCCACCAAAACTTCTTGCAGCTCCTTTGGTTGGAACAGCTTCACCAGATCTCGGTCACACACCTGGAAAAAGCCTCGCTTGAACTCCTGAAACACGCCCTCCACCGATGTGTTGAAGACGTGATTCGCGTAGGCTTCCACAAACTCCTTCCTGTTAGAAGATTAAAGTTTCAAGTCAGCAAATACTGTAGATCCATACATCTGTTTAATGCACCACATACACTTCCGAAAGATAGGGGTCTCTCAATCAAAACAATTAAAACAAAAGATATAGATTAATTAATCTTGTTAATGAGAAATCTATCTAGTATGAAGTAATGTTTTTTTTTTCAGTTTCATTCACGTAATGTTTATTCACAGTAGCAGACTTTTATCCTTGCCCTAGGAAACAATTGGGATGAGACCACAATTAAAGAAAATATTCAACAAATATTTTCTCATTTTAAGTCTTTTACATTTTAATGTTACATCTCATATTGTTTACTAATTGACTGCTCTGTTCCGCTTTATTCCAAAAAAAGACTGATTAAAATCCTATCTTTCGGACAGGTTTCTTGCTGTGGAACCTGGAAACATTTCCTCAAACAAAACTTACCTCAAAGGTTAATTCTGGGTCTCATTCTTTTCTCTTTTAGGTGTGTACCCATGGCCCCATAATTAGCAGATATACTGTTTCTACGCAGATGATATGCAATTATATCTTCCTTTCCACCCCTCTGATAGTAGCAGTTTGGTTGTCCTAAAGAATTGCTTTGAGCATAATTAGTGTTGGATGACTTGTAACATTGTCAAGCTTAACGAAGCTGAAACTGCGTTCACTGTTGATGCACAGCTTTGGATTATATTTAAATGATCCTTACTTGTTTTGACTTGTCACTGCCTTTTCAGGATTTTTAGGATCAAGGTCGACCTCTATCCCATCCCAGGTGATCTGTTGATCAGTTGAAAGAAAGAAGATGATAGTGCTAACATGATAATTGAGTTTCAGGTGTATATCACGAAAAGGATAAATAACATTTTTGCCGCTGTGAAACACCTACCACAAAATCCATCTCCAGGTTTTCTAAGTCGTCATCTTGGCAGTCTTCCAGAATGTACTGCAGACTCCTTAAAACACAAAAAAGGAATAATATTTAAAATATCAAATATAATGTCCAGTGTTCTGAGCAGAAAGTCAAAACCTAAAACCAAAAATGTGTCTTTTAAATATACACATATTTCCTCTTACGCTCCAACAACTGGGCTGAGTTCCAACAAATCCTGCAGTGAAGGCTTTACACCCAGCAGCTTCTTGAATAGAGCCAGTGGGAAGGGTAGGTGAATGATGCAGCCGTTGTACAAAGCCAATCCACACAAAACCCCGAACTGGAAGTATCTCTTGTCCTCCTGTGTTGCCTGGTGTTGAATATAGGATTAATGATAAATATGTTTCGATTAGGTAAAACCTTCAGTTATATTGTTTATATATTGTCAGAGGGAGAGCTATTGAATCAAATCATTTTTTGAGTCTATTGTTCAGCAATTATTTCCATATATGAAGATTTAAATACTTACTTTGGAGGGGAACCATGCCAGTGTTTCACTGTCACTGAACATGAACATGCCAGTATCAGGTGACATCATGTCGTGAAAGACTTTGTAGAAGAAATCTTTTCTGCAGAGATTATCGATTGTTCGGTTTTTGTCAAAGTAAACCTGGAAGACAAAAGTGCACAAACTTAGCTTTGCGGCTGAAACAGGATTTCATACAAGAACACGTGACTTTGGCCATGCTATGGTTATCAGATAAAGTCTACACTTTACCACAAGTGGCATCTTGTAGTCAAAATGATAAGCAGTAGCCATTTGTTTGAAGGTGTCTTCCAAAACCGATGCTCTCTTCAAGTCCAGTTCAAAGATCAAGTCTTGAGGCAGTGGGTGTCCATATTCCAAGGGAATATTGTAGATGATTTGAAGCATTGCATCCCACTGGAATAAAAACATAAAATTAAACATTTAGTTCTACAGAGCTAATTTACTTTTTTTGTGTTGTGTACTGCAATGGTACACCCTGACAGTACTGTGTGTAAAGGCAACAATTTAAGGCCTCATTACCTGGCTAAAGAAAGCGTTCATATCAAAAGCCTTTTTCTTTGACTGCAGGTCCATCACAATTGGAAAACTACAGAGGATGAGTGGCTCTGCATTCACTTTCTAAAAGGGGAAAATGTACACAGGATCTTAAACAGGTCAATACACAGAAACAAAGGGCAACATAAGGAAGCAACGACTGGCAGCTGTAATGACGTGGATTACAGCCATGATGTACAGGTTCATGTCAACCAGTTGTTTTTTTACCTTGTGTTTCAACCTTGAACGCCAAAACTGCAGATCCTCACGAAGAAACTCTTTGTCAATCAACACATGAAAATCACTTTCTGGCAACCTCTGTGGTTCTGCAATCCTGCTGTTGGCCTTTAAAACAAAACATGTTTATGTATTAGGTGAAAAGTTCAATAAAATATAAGCTTTACTTTATAGTAACAAGAGGATTACATTTTAAGATCTGGCTCTGTGACAATTCAGAAAATACAGGAACAAGTGATACTAACGTTGTACATGTACTGGAGCACTAGCAGCAGGTTTCTGACTCCAGAGTTGCGAGGTACAGGCTTAAAGGACAGGACCACTGAGAGGGCTTGCTTCCACACCTTTACATGTTTAACCACGGTGGAGGGCGACAGCGAGGACCACCAGTCTCCTGAAGAAGACAACATGGAGATTGTTTGGCTATCTTGAGGAGGAGGAGCTGTGCAGCCTGTTACTTACACCTCAGCTAACGGCTCACTGTGGCTGCTCCTTCTTATTCTTATTCTTTTTCACTTTTGAGAACTGATTAAGACCAGTGTTAACTGTTGTAACAAATATAGGGTATATATAAATACAGTGTTTTCCTGTTGAATATTTTCATGTAGGAAATATCCCATTTGTAACAGCAGTAACGTATAAACACTACACAACATGTTAATGGATGCACTTGTGATGGATTTCATGCATGCATTGTATTCTGTTAAACTCTCATAAATCGGTGGGCAATCTAAATCCAGCATGGAATGGCGGAGTCCGTCACTATCAATAAGAAACAGCTCTACAGAGAGGTAACTACTCTGTGTAAATCCACTAAATGACTAATTGTACGATTTGTATATATGATAGTTGTGTTGCACTCATAACTGTGGGTTTCTACATTATATTGCTTTCACTGCAAGTCCATTATACAAAAAGAAACATAACATGTAAAAGAAATATTATCCAATATTATGCATTGGAGGAGACAGTACCTATGACCTGGAGGCTGTCATCAGACAAGCGTAGTACTGCAGCAGCGACTGCCTCAGCAAGCCTTGTGCTCGTTTGTTGCTGTTTGTGTCTCTGGATCACGTACAGGAGCTCCATGAGAAGCAGGTGGATCCTCAACCCCTCCACACCCACTGGGTGCCTATCAAGGGAAGGAAGCAAGTGCTGGACAGCAGCCTCAACCTGTCAGTTTGAAAAGAATCACAAGAGTCACTCATCAACCAGCAACTGAATGGAGCAATGTAGAGTGCATGTGGCACCGCCCAGGGTGGTGTTCAGAGACAATTACAATTGGAACAATTTTAAAAGCCAAAGACAAATGCAAATAGCCTGTTCTCAGCAAATGTGCCATCAAATGAGCCATCAGGGTTTCCTTAAGGAGGTGATGTCACAACTATACAGTTATTGTCATCAGCCACGCCCCCAGCACAGCTGAGGTTGCAAACACACCGGCACAACTAATGCAAAAACACAGTGACCAATCAGTTTTTGGTTTCGGGAGGGTGGCCTTAAAGAGACAGGCACTAAAGCGGAGTCTTCATAAAAAAGGGTGAATAGAGGTGCTGCAGCAACTCACAGTATGAGAACAATAAGGTGTTACGTATTAAAGCAAAACAATTTCTAGCAGACATCCTTGATAGAAGTGTGAACCTGAAAATGCATAGCATGGGATCTTAAAGCAGACAATGCAATGATAAAAGCAAGACAACTATTTAAAGAAGATAACTGGTCAGACAAAACAAACTTCAAACACATTTCAAACCTTTCAGTTACATACCTCAGCCATAACATCGTCCCTTTTCACCAGTTTCTTGAAGGCACGTCGTGCAAGAGACAATTTCAGGCCAGAATACTTTGGTGAAGTCTGGAAATGTTTGTCTTTGCTAGAAACAGAAAGATGAAAAAAATGCAATTAGGCAGAGTGGTGCTTTAAGATAAATACTAACATCTGGGGTTTTTTTGTGGCTAAGTTCATCGCAATCTATTCAATAGCTGTGGAGATATTTCAGTCTACACCAAAGAGGTTGACTAACTATCTACTGGCAAGGCTGTACAGTAAATGTGAAAATTCACCAGATGAAAGTAAGTGCTAATCCTGCACAGAGCTACTGTGTTTACCTTAGTTCAAGGAAGCTTTTATTCACACAGGACGCAGAGGAAAATGTCCTGTGAATTTCCCTGTGAAGATTGGACATTTTTAGTCAACTGACAGAAAAAAAAGTTTTTTATTAAATTATTATTCCAAGTGGGTTATTCGATTCCAGTCATAAAACATCAGGCTATTCAACAAAATAATGTGATCATTAAAAACATGCTACTGCGTTATAGCTTCTTACTGTTTTATCTTCTTCCATGACTTTGAATCACATTGAGCGATCCATTTGTCAATCATGCCATCAAGACAATGCTGTGCTACATTGTTCATGATGTTTGACTCATCATGAACTTCCTGCAAAAGAAACAGTTTGAGTTAATGTTCACACAACTATACCTTCAACCATCACGGCTTGTGTTTTATGTATTTATGTTGGTACCTCATCAGACGTGCATATTGCAAACGAACAGTTTCCTCCTGCGAAGATGTTTGTAATTTTTGGATCATCAGCTGAGTCTGAAACAGTAAGAGAAGCAAAGCGTAATCTTTTTAATGAAATCATTTTATATTTCCATTCACTTATTACAGAACTGTAGTTACCTCGTGGCAGTTGAACAGGTAGCGGCACAGACGGGTGACTCTCCTCTCCGTGTCCCAGCTGACCTACTTCTCCACGCCCGAAGGAGTAGATCCTCTTGGAGTCTGTTAGTACTAATGTGTGATGTCTGAGTAGATGGTATATCACAAAAAAACATTTCAATGTCATCAAAGATGTACATACTTTGACAGACTACTTTTCCTTTCATAATTTTCATTGGAGAAGCTTCCTGGCCTTATTGAGGGAAATTTTCTTCCGAGACATGTAAAAAGAACAGTCTTTGGTTGTCTGTTTAGAAGTTACAATTTAATAGTCAACTCTGGTTTCAAAAGACAGTTAATCATCAGAGATTCTATTCTTTTTCCAAACTAATACTCCAGACAAATGTCAGTGAACTGCCAGACAATCTATCTCATTCTTGTTGTTGTAGTGTCTACTGTGTCTTTATGACTGTTCTGATGGTATAATAAAATAATTAACAGAAGATCTACAGGTACATAGTCTCACCCAGAGTGAGGGAGTGCCTTTATAGTTCTCTTTATAAACATTGGGGAACTAATTGAGAGACACTGACGTGGTTTTAACCAGGAGCGTGACGTGGTGAAACTGCTACAACTGAAATTGGGGAGAACAGAAATGAAAATAAAAACAATAAAAGGTGATCTACTGTACCGTCCACATGCGATCTTGGTGACTTTTGCCCCCCAGAGCTCTGCAACCAGCCGAGGTCGCAGTTCATCGCTGAATGAGTTGTGCCCGAGCTGTCCATGTTGACCAGAGCCAAAGGTGAACACTGCACCAGTCTGAGGAAGCAAACAGAGTTAAGTCTCATTATAATTCACATTTACAAATCTGTGGGATCGAAATGGTCAGTAAAAATTTTTCATGTCATACTGAGTAGCAGAAAAGTAGTCAGTACTTTCCAAGCTGTTTTAAGAAATCTCACGTATAAATGTAGGTATAATGTCTCTGAAAATGAATTCTTCCTGGTTTTATCAAACCTAAGGTTTAGCCCTACTGTACACTACTAATCCCAGGTGTGGAGACATTGGTACAGCTGTCTCTTTGTAAAACACTTATGTATATTGTTTTCTTCTGTATGACCTTGTATTGTGATTGTGCATGTAATGCATTCTGTGAAATGTACTGTCTTTTATCTGGACCTCAAGTCTGTAATAATGTTTTGTATTGAATTGAATTGATGAACCCAATGAAAAATTGTCATACAACTCTGCCTTTAACCCTCAGCTTTATGTTATAGTGTCTTTCAGTTTATTGTTGGTTTTACAGAATGAAACTTTACTGTTTTGGGTCAGTCTTCTGCTCTCATTGACTCTGTTTTGTGGTGACAGCAGCTTGTTATTGGAAGGTCGCTGGTTCGATTCCCCTGGTCCACATGTCAAAGTGTCCTTGGACAAGATACTGAACCCCAAAACTGCTACTGATTAGCTGGTTGGCACCTTGCATGGCAGCCACTGTCATCATTGCATGAATGTATGGGTGAATTCATGTAAGTCGCTATGGACAAAGCGTCTGCTAAATGCCCTAAATGTAAATGTTTTCTGTTTCGTTCATTTCGTTTTTCTTTTCCGCTTTTCCGTGAGGGTCGCGGGATGTTGCCGCTTTTTATCCCCCTGAGAGGAAGAGGGGTTGCGGGGCTTACTGGGGCCATATCCAGTTTTACTTATGGGCGTAGGCCAGGGTACACCCTGAATGAGTCGCCAGCTCATTGCAGGACCCTTACTGATGGCAGTGGCTGCCACACAAGGTGCCAACTGCACATCAGGAGCAATCCAGGGGTTCAGTATCTTGCTCAAGGATACTTCGACATGTTAGTAGTTACAAAGGAATTATTAAAGGAGGAGTAAAAATAAGGAATATTTAGTCACTACCCAAAAGTTCCTGTACTGAACTAGATAGAAAGTGTTACCATGTTTCTGTGTCTAACCTTGGTCAGAGTCACAGTGTGGTCCTTTCCACAGGAAATGTGAACAGTTTTCTTCAAGTTCAGGCATTGAACAGCAGTAGGTGTATGTCTGTCTGTAGAAAATACATTCAAAGTCAGCTTTACATGTTACAAAAACATATATGTTTTAATAAATAAATAAGATAAAATGACTAATCTCTCTACCTGTCCTGTCTCCCAGCCCGAGCTGTCCACAGTCGTTCCTCCCCCAGCCGAACACACCTCCAGACACAGAGAGGGCGAAGTTCTGCTCTCCCCCTGCAGAGACCTGGACCAGAGGGACCGCTGACAGAGATCGGAGGTGTTGGGGTGAATTGGCGCCGAGCTTCCTCTTCCCCAGACCCAGCTGGCCTCTGGAGTCCTGGCCCCATGTGTACACCTGACCATCTGTGGAGAATCACCATGACTTTGTGAGCTGCATAGGGCAGATTACAAGACTGTAGTCTGCTTACAGCGTTTCCATCGGACTGACTCATTAAACCCTGTGCACTGAATGACAGAGCTACATGTCATGACAACAGCACAAGTAGCATGTAGTTGTGGGAAGGTCTTTCCATTATTTTCAGCACTTAATTTTTCTACTTATTACTTATTTGTTGCATGTTTCAAACTATTGAGGAGTTTATTCAGCAAACACTGGCCCCCTCTACCTCACTGTGTCCAATCAGCTGCTCTAAGCAATCCAACAGAGACCCCTGCTGGTGAGGAGGTGCAATGACATTCACAGTGCCCTTGTGTTTGTAAACACAACACATGTGACTTTAAAGGGCCAATGAGCTGATCTTTGAATTTTAAAGGTTAATTTCACCCAAATTACAGAGACAAAAGCCTACTGAAACAATAAAGATTGCTTTAAAGACAAAAAAGAGAACATCATATCCCAAACAATATTAACTCAGAATAATCCAACAACACCTTCGTGTTTAGACAGGACAGTTTTTCATTTATTTTCCTTTTGTTTTATAAAGGTTCTTGTGCATGTAAAAGTTAACAAAAAAAAAAGGTCTGCCCCGACAGAAGCTCCTCTCTCTCACAGAAAACACTGCTAATGAAACACCTAGTGAGTAGTCTTGCCTTTAATTCCGTGACATCACACTGAGTCACCTTGTTTAGCACATACAAATGTATTTAGCACAGCTTCACTGCAGTTAGTGCTGCCGGCTCAGGCGTGTGAGAACATGTGTTTTTGAGCATTAAAGCATGTAATCCTATTCTAGCAGTAACCCAACATAAAATTATGATCAACCTGAAAATGAGCATAAGATGTCCCCTTAAACAACTCCTTTTCAGCACCACACATACAATTTACAGACAGGCAGAAAAGCTCAGACACATATCTTTAGACTCAGGACACATACACCCAGGGCACTGTGCCGTACCTTTGGTCAGGGCTACTGAATGATGGCTCCCACAGGCAACCTGAGTGACCGTGATGTTACTCAAAGCCTCCACTGGCCTGAAAGAAGAAGACACAGAGAAGACCACAAGCTCACCAGCATGTAACCAAGTGCAGATTTAAAAAGAAAAATCAATAAGCACCATTTTGCATCATGTTTATGCATCATCATCTTCTTGTTAGTGCAGGACACTGACAGCAGCTCCTTCTTACCGAGGGATGTAGGTGTGAGCTGCGTCCACACACAGGACGTTTCCTCTGTCTGACAGCAGTGTGACTGCGTCATCTCTGCAGCTCACAGCCTCAATCTTCTCCTTACATTTCACAAACTCTGGGAGGGAAACACAGCAGCGGCATGTCACCATTACTGCACATAACAACAGAACATCCCCTTCTTAAAGAGCTTTGTAAAACACCAGGTTGATTATCTGACATAAATAAATCTGAGTAGAAACGTGATGACGCTCACTCTGCTTCCCTCTGACTCTTCTCCCGTCTTGGCTCTCGTTCGTTCTGATGATGAACGAGTTTCCATTGCTTTTGCAGAAGGCCAGCACGCTGTGACCGGCTGACAGGTCCGTGATGTGATATCCGAGGTCTGCGTACTGGACCCCATCATCATCATCCTCTTCATCATCACCATCATGTCGGTGGCTGTCGGTGAGAGCTCCGTGTCTGAGCCGGAAGCCCCGCTGGCTGTCCTCTCCCCAGGAAAACATTCTGCCCACCTGCGTCCTCAGCACTCACAGCTGACTTTTATCAACTCAGGACCGAAACTTAAGGATGACACAACCGTGCAATGTGCTGAGGAACGGAAAACAAAACCTAAACACACTCAGAGGCTGTAAGGAGAAACGAAAGTGAAACTGTGTGCCCGCGAACATTGCATTACAGTGGATTGTTTTTTAATTATCTTTTTTGTTTTGTTTTTGTTTATGTCGTGTCTCATCACATTTGTAATTGTTCACGTTAAACGTCATTGGGCGTGTTGAGCGGGTGGAGGAAGAGGATCAGGTCGATCTGTTTCGTTTCAGCACTGAGAACAGCTGAAACAGCAGGAACAGCTGACTCTGAGTGACCTCGGCTCATCCCTGAGAAGTGGGTCCGATATCTAAATGTATGGGTAACATGAACATGTGTTGTTAGAATTTTATTAAACGAACAAACAAAAAAAAAATAAACAGAAAAGCTTTTGGATAGTAAAGCACACTGCAGTAGATCTAGTGTCCCTAATGAGCTTTAAAATGTATTAAGCAGCTTTCATATGTGCATTCCAGTGGACATTTCCCACGATCTTCCACTTGCAGCTCACCCTGAAGCAACTTTAAGTTTAACTTTAACAACCAAACACCTGTAGTTGCTGTGTATAGTGCTATGTTCAATGCCCGGCAGCCAGAATATTCAGCACATTGTGTAGTCACCAGTCCAAATGATCACTGGGCGGATTATACTGTGCATGTGCTAACTGTAGCCCTGTAACATTGTTAAAATGACTGTTTTGTTGTTATTACAGTGAAGTAATTTAGCTCCTTTTTGCTCCTGCAGGCTTCTTTGTTTTTAAGCTTGTGTGTTAAGATATCCTCCAGAGCACACGCAGTACTGCACATGATACTCACAGGGTAGAAACAATGTAAAAGCCAAATGTTGCTGTTCTGAAAGTGAAATATTGTCAAATGAAGTTAATTTCAGTAATAAGTTGATTGTACTATGCCAGTTTATTGTGAAAGAAACAAACATAGTGTTTTCACAATACTGGAATCTCTAACTCTGACGCAATACCTTGAAAAATATCAATACCATGTACGATACCACAGGGGAAACTGACACCTCACTGAGGGCATAAAGTTTCGGATTTTTATGAAAAAATAAATAAGGGCTTGTGATCTGTGTGTTAAACACACATCAACATCAGAGTTTGTTTACTGCTGGAGGAGGCGGGGTTATGTGGCCGCTGCAGTGGTGCATGTGCCAACCTGCTGCAGGAGAGGAGGCTGACAACAGGAAGCTGTACTGGAGGACTGACACTGTGGAAAATGAGCATAGAAATGGTTTCAGCTATTCAGTATCTGCATGTAATGATATTTCAATACTTTTAACAACGCTACACCAACATGTGTCATGACTGAAACTTCATGAACAACTAGAGCACTCAACTGCTGAGGCCTAACAGACCCCTTAACGGACCTACTTTACCCCTTTAATCAGACCTAATCCAATGTGAAAACATTTAAATCCATTAGATCCAGAATTTTTTTTTGATTTGCTTATTGTACTCACTTAAAGAAACCAGCCTATTAAATTTGCCTGATTTTTTTCATCAAGATCCATACACTATTTCCTGTGAAATTCTGAATCCGTAAATCTGTAAGAATTGGGCATCTATCAAATACAAACTCCAAACAAATAGGGCCTGAAATAAACCGAGCAGAGAATGCTGCCGGTGAGTGGTGCCAGAATGGGCAGCAGAATTGGATCTGGAATTGGAAGTGAACACCAGTACTGACCAGACTCACAAAACCAGTTTGATGACGGGGCTACAATCTGGACTCTGACTCCAGAGAAGATGAAGACATGGTGGGTTTAGGCAGAAACAGGAGAAGAGTGAGAGGGAGTCATCACCCACCTCTGGACACCTGAGCTACGCTATTGGACTAATGCCTCTTTAAGTACAATGTGGTAAAGTGAGACAGGCAGGAGGGCTAGCTTGTTAGCATGCTAATTTTAGTAGATATCACTGAACACAATACGTAGATGTCTTTGACTTAATGCCAAAAATATGATTTCTTAACTGTCTGTTGATAATTTAAGTTAATTTTCAGTAGTTTTTGTGTAATTCGCTGACAAACCAACCAAGCACCAGACTTGGTGAGGGTAATTAAAGTAATATAAACAAATCCTCAAATAAAAAAAAACACATTTAGGGAGACGTACTGTACGTATGAGCGTTGTGTCCAAGACCATGACTCATCATTACCAGAGGAATAATCAAAATCCAACAAAAATGAAAAATAAAAATATGGAATTCATGCACCAATTGGACCTCTAAAAGAACCTCAGAGGGTTTATCTTGAACTTCACTCTCAAGTGAACTGTTCACCTGAAAGGATAATGACAAAATTGGCCCACAAGGTGGAGGTAGAGACTGGAACAAGAAAATGGCCCTCAACTCACTGATACCTGGGGCCCTCAATATAATTGTATCAAACACCCAAGTAAATCATGCTGAGATAAACCTGCTCTGCTGACAAAAAGGTGACGTGTTGACAAAAAAAAGCTAAAATCTAAGTGATGTGAGATACTGCCTGATTGAATCTCTGCTTATTATTCACTTCTCCTCTCTCCATCTGCCTGTTAATCACCCTCTTCTCCCTCTCCAGCTCTTTCACACAGCAAAGAACTGTGAATCTGTCCCGACCTCTGTGACCCCTGCAGTGCATCACACCGGCTGCACAAGTGACCTTCAGTGTAGACAATCTCTCTTCTGTCTCTGTCAGAGCCAAACGATGAGGCCACAGGCAGTTTCAATACAAAGGCACAACCTGTATTCTGTATCAACTGGTGGGATTTGACATAATATATTGAACATCTACAGGGTTCTGTTATTACACTGTCTTAGAATAATGTGATCTTGCCTATTTTGCATTCCAATGAATAAACTATCTCTACATACTCGTGGTAAACCCAGAAGATGGAGCTATGGAGGGAATTACCAATCTACATGAACCAGTAAGAATGAGCTAATGCATCAATCAAGTTCGATCTACAGGTGACACAGCCACACTGTCCTACTGCACTCAGACCAAAATTCCACCAGTGCTGTCTACTTAAAAACTGTTGGACAGGGACCTTTGTTAGTTGGGCAGAATGGTCCAAGTTTTAAAGTATACAGCTTTTTTCTCCCATTGATGTTCGTCACTGTTGTTCTCTTGGCTTCACTGGAGAGGATAACCATGTTGGAAGTGATTCTTCCATCAGCCTCTCGCTCCTGTCATCCACCACTGCCAGAAACTGTCAAAGCATCAGTTCAGTCTGAGCTGCAGGAACATCACCTTCTTCCTGTATTGTGCCATAGAGAGAGGAGAGGGGAAAAAAAAAACGGTTTCCTTTCAAATTCAACTCAGAGGCGTAAAATGAAAAACACTGCTGCTTAGGCTTGCATGGCTGGCAACAGCAGTCCAATAAGTGATGAATTAAACAGCATTTTAATGTCATTAATCAATACAGCCAGTTAGTATCCCCTCTACTACTGCTGCGTGTGTTGTTTCATCATGCAGTTATACAACCAGAGGTTAAAGGACACATAATCAGCTTATTTTCAGGTTTGTAATTGTATTTTGGGTTGCTTACTAGAATAAGTTTACATGCTTTAATGTTCACACAACACACCCGTTTCCTTATACTGTCCAGTGCTGCAGCCCGGTATTCCCCCTTAGTCTGAAACACTCTGTTTTAGCTCCTGCCCTTTAAGGCCCCCCCTCCCGAATACCCAGTTTGTCCTGCTCTCAGACGCCTGAGCCAGCACTACAACAACAAACCAGCTGTGCTTGATCAATTCTTATGTGCCATACCAGTTGCTAGTTATAGATTATGCAAACATGTTACGTGTAACGTCACGCGATGTCACAAAGTCCCAGAATTAAAGACCAGACTACTGACGAGGCGTTTCAGGAGCAGCGTTTTCTGCGGGAGAGACGAGCTTCCGCTGGTGCATGCTTCCACCTTTCTAAATTTCATGACCTTTTACATGCACAGGAACCTTTATGAATGTCCCACATTCACATCTGCCATCTCAACCTCTTTTGCATAGAAAGGAATGTGAAGCAAATTTTGGTGCGACTACCTCATCAAGAGATGTCTAATTAGAGAAAGTAAGTTAAAACACCTGTGTGGGCGTACTGCTAATTGTAGTTAAATAGTATCTCGTTCGAAATAGCTTAAAACTGTGGGCTATATATTCCACATCATCTTTCACATGCATCAGTATTACAGTCTTACTCATTTACAAGTAATCAGACACAAATATGTCATGCTGATTTCATTTTTTCGTGCCTAATTCAGGAACTTTCTGTAGTGTTTAAAGATGACAGCTCATATTACTCATAATACACCATCAGAGCAGACATGAAATTCAGGGCTTTGAATGTTTAATTATATTAACAAGGATCTTAGAAACAATCCAGAACGTGTCATAGACGAGATGACTATTTCTCATACTCCCCATTGCCCCATTGTTCTCTTGGCTGTGCTGAAGAAGATAACCATGTTGGAAGTGATTCCGCCATCAGCCTTTCACTCCTTTCATCTTTCCACTGCCAGAAACTGTAAAAGCTTCAGTTCAGTCTGGCCTGCAGAAACATCACCTTCTTCCTGTTTGGTGCCATAGAGCAATAAAACAGATTTTCCTCCAAATCCCACCCAGAGGCCCAAAATGAAAAACACAGAGTTGCTGCTGGTAGAGGCTGCCAATCGCTAATTACGTCATGCGCTACTGATGTTAAAATGAAGTTGTTAAATTCAGCAGACCCATAGGACAAATACCAACAACATGATGAATGGCTTTATTTTCCTTCTATGTGTTCTGTTTACTCAGCACCTCCTCTGCTCTTTTAATAGTAATCTCTGCTGCTGTGGCTGTGCTGCACTCATGTCAGAATTTTTATCCTCCTGAAGCAACCTGAGACTTTGACAGTAAGTGAAGGAATGCAGCCTCCTGAGAAACAAACTGCACTGAGTGAGCACTTCCAGCCTTTTGTGTGTGTGTGTTTGTGTGTGCGCGCACATGTGTGTTTGAGTGTGTGAACTCTCAGCTTCAGGGAATGAGTTGTACTGAGTCGTACCAGGACCTGAAGATCCACAGTATCATCTCCCCGTCTCAGCTTCCACAGATCACAGAACAACATGACCGCAGAGGATGTCTCTCCTCTTGCCCCCGCCATTCACACTTTCCCCCAGTTTCATTTGTCTTGTTGCTACTCTGGAGCTGTTTGTCTGTGAAAAAATGTTTATTTAACTTTTTCTTTTTTCATTTCTAATATGAAACATTGTACGACGGCAGACACTGTGTCCTTTTAAATGACGTTCAGACATTTAATATCATTCTTTATTAGATTATTTTAAACCAGGGCAAAGTGCGGTTATTATGATAAAAGCACTGCCAACAGCACGGCTGGATTAACCCACTAGGGGGCATAATGTTACTTTGTCAAAATGTGATATCCATCCTCTGTCCCATTACCAGACTTGATGTGTGCACCCTGCCTTCTAAATGAAGCAACCATTGTCTTGCTTGTGAGAAATGGAAAGTGAGTTTTTGTTCATGCACACAGCATGATTATTTAAAAGAGTTCATTTTCAATTACTACTCAAATATTGTTTTTTTTTCCCCATTTCTCCAGTATTATACAGCACATGTTTTGTCAGTAGTTTTATGTATTGATAAACCATTTGAATTTATTTCAGGACTTTTTTCTGTATTGTTTAAAAATGTAAATACAGCATTCTGGATCTGGAATATCATAATGATATATAATAATAGCATATATACATATGATATACATCACTTAAAGCTCCAAAAATATGGCAATAGGCCTTTTCCACACTAAATATTTTGACATGTTACAGTCATGAGGATAAAATGAATGATGACTGACTTCCATTGAGCTCCTTCAGTCCTGGGTCCCTTTAGCTATTCAGCATGCTTGATCACTGAGCAACTAAACAGAACAGAGCCATCAGTTATTCATCTTTTTGTGTATGTGAAGGATCAATATGGCTGCTGTAAAAAAAGACTTACAGATCTGATGAGACAAAACTCTGGCTGCACTCTGAAGCTCATCTCTAACCCTGGCATGGTTTCTTTCAGGATGACTACATTTAATGCCTACACAGCTATTCTGGCTGACTAGAGTTCTACACAGGTTGACGTTGGGAACAGGTACCATTGGAATTACAGTGGATGGAAAAAATTGATGTACCATCTGATAAAGGTGGATGTTGTACCACCTTTACAGCGAGTTAGGTATTAATCACAGTCTGTAAAGCCTCTCACAGTCCTGAAGAGAAGTCTGCATAGGTAACACAAGTGAAAACATCTGTGTTGATCAGGGTGGAGGGCCTATAAATCCTGTCTCTGCGACAAATATGAGCCTCAGTAACAGAAGTATTAACTTATTATTCTGGCAAATGATAAGTCAGTGGTCTTATCTCAACCAGTGTAGTGTAAAGTACCCAAAGGTCATACTTGAGTTAAGCAAATATATCGTATTGAATATAACTGTGGTAAAAGTGAAATCCATACGAATTGTAGGCCTACTTAAGTAAAAGTCTTATAGTATCTGCATCAAAAGTAAAAAAACATGTAATAGTATATATGTATGGATAAACTGTATAGTATAAGTAAACCAATAGTTTTATCAACTTATCTCTTGTTGTCTTTGTGACCATTGTGACCAGTCATTTTATCTGATTGCTGATTAAATTAGTATTAAATACACAATATTAAATTAAATTCATGTCAACATGTGCTTTTCTGGGACTGATGCAGCACACAAAGTGCAAAGTAAGTAGTTACTAAAAAAATCAAATACATATAGCAAGAGTAAAGATTGAAATATTTGCTACCAAAATGAGAGTGGGAGTATAAAGAAGCAGAAAACGTAAATACTCAACTGTACAGTAAATATGATGCTGCAGATTCAGTGATAATTCTTCTCTCACTGGATCATAGAGTGCTTTAACGTTTCTGTTGTGTGTTCTCTTTAACAGGATGAACAATTAAAGAAGTGTGTAGCAGCTCTGTGGCCAGGCTGAGCGAGCTGTTTGTAGGTTAAAGTAACTGCAGAAACATTTCTGATTGGCTGAGCCCCCAAAAGGGTTGATGTATGGTACTTGGCGCCCCAGGATTTGCTTTTATGTGATTTTTTTTCCTCAGTGCTCTATGAGGGGCCTAATCCATGTTTTCTATATCTGCTCTAAGTAGAACATTTAGATACAGCGTCTAATGTGACTACTGAAAGTTGACAAAACTGCAGTTACACTGACCAGCGATCTCGCTTCAAAGGCCTTCAGCGGCATGAGGCTGGGACAGAGATGAAACACCGAAAAACACACATACACATACGCACACACACACACACGTACACACACACAGCAGAGAGAGATGAGAGATATAGGCCTTGTCCGACAGCTGAGATATAGCACAAGAGCCCTGGGGAGTTTCAGGGGATTTCCACAGAGGGAATCGGACACGTTGTCTGATTTACACTAACACTTTGGCTAAACTTGTGATAAAAGTTCACAAAAGAAACATTGCTGTATCTGTCTTTATCCATCTCTGCCCCCATCTGTCTCTGTCTGTTTTTTGCTCTGCTGCTTTCTCTCTCTCCCCGTAAACACTGTTGGTTAAGAACGTGTTTTTAGGTGTGAATTGCTGTTTTCGTTCAGTATATGTGGGTGTTGTTGACACCAGTCATCTTATTGATAACATTTCCTCGATAAAAAGTTGTTTTTTTTGCCCTTTTGTTGTGAAGCTGAAGGTCGACGCTTGGTCTAAAGGCATAACAAAACAGCCGATTTTAAATGAGGAAAGATGTTATTGGCAGACAAAGAGGGATGAGAGGAGTAAGAAGAGGCAGCATTAGAGAGTGAAGAGAGAGTGAGAGGCTGGAGAAAAAAGTTCTTTTTTATCTGCCTTTACTGCTCCTTTTTTTCACTGAGAGGGGAGCCAAGGAATGCAATGAGGAATCTGGTGAGAGATAAAGAGAGGAAAGTGGATGGTACTGCACTGAATTGTGTGTGTGTGTGAGTGTGTGCGTTGCTGTGTGTTTATTAGAGTTTACATGGGAAGAGCTTTTTAAATTCATCCTTTGTCTTCTCCCTCACAAATCAGCTCTCTCATAATGTTTCATTCAGTTTTAAAAAAGGATCAACTGTAGGGAGGAAGAAAACCTTCTCTGGTACGTTAATATTATAGGGAACCCTGGTCAAGGTCAGCTGATGTGTAGCCATAGTGTTTGCATATATTTAATTTCAAGACCTGAAATCAAGTTGTCTTTTTCATGTTCAAGCTACAGTCACTTCATAGCAGTGGCATGTTTGAAAAAACATAATTCAATCCTCATAATGATGGAATTATACATAACAAGGCCAACAGTATTTCATGGATGTTACTTTTTGCGTTTGAGGAGGGGTTGATATTATATTAATGTTGACAGAGTAAAACTAGGACGTGACCTCATAGCGGGCTACATGACAATGAAACTATGTTAATGATGACTTAATACAAAAAAAAAACCTGACGACAATAAATAAAGACCACAGACACAGAGTGATACTGTATCAAAACAGTCACGTTACATTTACACAGAGAGAAGCATCGTTTTCAATTATCCCACATCTTCGAGTACAAAATGTTTCACTGACATTTGCTGTTTTATGACTCAAATATTAATACACATGAAAGAGAGAAAACTGAAAGTATAAACAGTTCCTGGATCCAACCAAAGAAAAGTCTAAAATATATCAGTTAAGTTAACATATTTCCCCCCATGGAAAGAGTTCAGTTCCCATGGTGAAGCAGTATTATTTACATCTTGACCAAAATGTCCCGGCCACAGAGCCAGTGTGACCCAGCAGACATATTTCAGAACTCGCAGTGTCTACAGCACTGCCAAAGTCCAGCAATATTTACACACCACAGAGACAAGAGACGCACACGACTTAGCCCCAAGAGCGCTGAGCACTGCTAGGAAAAAAAAATCCTCACATCCTCACATTACTCAAAAACAAAATGTTAAGCATTTTAAATACAACCATAAAGGCATGTTTGTGCTTGCAATGTCTATTTTAAGTTGACCAGACAAAACATTCAAAGCTTACATCGCGAGGACTGCACTGGGTGTTGGATGAAAACTCTCTTGATCTCTTTAAATCGAGCGTTATCTTTTGTGTGAAATTGTAAGAAACGGCAGAGGGGCTGAATGCCGCCTCACTCCCTTTGAGTCA
The DNA here is from genome assembly GCA_963678695.2 of Diplodus puntazzo. Classification (NCBI taxonomy): domain Eukaryota; kingdom Metazoa; phylum Chordata; class Actinopteri; order Spariformes; family Sparidae; genus Diplodus; species Diplodus puntazzo. The sequence continues at coordinate 6,890,556 of OZ023161.1, forward strand.
TTCCAGTGAAAGCAAAACTTGTCCACAAAATCATAATAAATAAGCCTTCTCGAACTGGTTCGACATGAGAGATATTTACAACAGCTGAAGGCGCTAAGCTGACCATGACATTTGACCTCACTGTACACATGATGGTGGATGGTGAGGTAAGCAGGCAACAACTGGGGATGAATGAAATATTACATTATAGTTAAAAATGGAACAATCTTCTGGACTGTCTTACGTGCATCTACTCCCCTTTTTCCATATTGTGCAGCTCTAATTGTTACAGTTACATACTGATTGACTTTGAAAACAATAATTCAAAACTACAGGAAATATTTCTTGAAAGAATAATTCTGCTGATAGTCTGCTTTTAAATGTTTAGTGATATCCCGTGAATAGATTAAAACCAGCAATGGAGAGGCTGCACTGTGGCAAACCTGCAGCTGAAAATAGTCCCAAACAAATTCACTATTTACTGTCATAGGAAATGATTTAGCCTTAAAAAATACATCTGCTTTACCAATTACATTTTCAATAGGAACAAATTCAGTATTCAGACCAGAAAGAGCTGTGTAAGAAAAAAAAAAGGTTTTGTTGGTGTTTTTTCGGGTGCTGTTGCGACGATGCGTTTGAAGGCTTATCAGACACCAAAAAACTGCACAGCAGTGTTTAATATCACAGGGAAGGGTTTTTCATTTCACCATAACGCCAACATTAACAAAGAAATACAAAGTTGCACTGTAGTAAAAGTTGACCCTTTGGTTGGACATTTGCACCCCTCCTCTATCAACAAAGTAGTTTTATTTCACTGAACAAGTTGGCTGCACTTCACACAAATTGATGGTTTTGGTCTTTTAGTTGGATTGGTTAACAATAACAAAAATACAGAACATATCCAGCCTTATCTTTTAAAATCGCAGTGCAGTTTAAATAACCCACAGATTTCACAAGTGTTCACGACTTTTAGACTGATTCGTGCAGATCTAGTTTCTAAACTCAAAATCATTTTTAAGGGAGCCATTAGGGCTCCACTGGCCCCTGCAGAAGCTGGTTTCGCCGGTGCAAAGGGGGTCACCAGGTTTGGATTAACCAAAGACAGAAAATATAAGCAGATGTAATCCAGATGTTTACATTTAAAACAGTGATACGGGCTGACAGAAGACTCAGATGGCCAGCTGGAGCTTGGTGAGGTTCCTCTGGTGCATGTTGTGGTGCCGCACCAGCTCATCGCTCCGAGCAAACTTCTTCTGACAGTTGGGCCACCGGCAGTTAAACGGCTTCTCACCTGAGAGAGGGGTGGGTTAGATGGACAGGGTGACGGAGGAGGAGACAGAAGATTGATCGAAGGGGAAGTGGAGAGGATGGTAACGACAGGAGAAAGTAGGAGGAGAGGAGGGGTGGAATAATAATGAAACCAAGTAAAAAGAAAAGGGAAAATAAGTCAATATTAGAATATTACGCTGATTATAACCTGAATGGGGGAGATTCAATTAACTTTATATAATACTGCATCTAGGACATATATGAAAAGAAGGAATAAATAAATGTTCACAAACTCTATGCTATAAAATCACTTTACTTGTAAGCTACATAACTACTTTACTATAAACATCAAATGGATGAAGAAGAAATGGAAAAATAAAAGTTTACGCACTTGTTTTACCTGTATGAGTCCGGGTGTGTGTCTTAAGGTGGTCAGACCGAGAGAACTTTCTCTGACACGTCTCGCATTGGAAGGGTTTAACTCCTAAACACATGTACAGTATGCATGCACACACACGCACACACACACACACACACACACACACACAAACAAGTCCAAGTTCACATAGACACACACACACACACAGAAAACACATGTTCAACATCACACAGACACACACACACACACAGAGGGAGATAGAAAAATACAGTAGAGCAGGGGTTTGCAGAGAAGCCATTCCAAAGTTTGGCCAGCCTTTAGCAACTTTATCTGCAGGGAGTTCAGTGTGGCGCACCACAGTACACAAAATGCAAACTGTGCACTTCAAAAGACAAAATGGCTGTCATGCAAAATGGCAGAGGAGAGAAAGTAGAGCTAATGCATAAACTGAAAGGAAAAACTTGAAAAAATAAAGACAGATTGGGTAAAATTGATCAAACCTGTGTGCCTCCTCTGGTGTCTTTTGAGCTGGTCAGAGCGGGAAAACCTGCGTCCACAGTCTGTGAAGTCACACTGGTAGGGTTTCTCCCCTGAAAACAAGAAAGATGAGGACACAAACATTTCAATAATTCAATATGAAGCTCTTTATACCTGAAGGTACTGTATCACAGATAACCACAGCAAGAATTAGGTTTAAGGTCCTCTGGTTAAATGTTTTAGACAATAATTTTAAACCAATTAATTATAATTTATTGCTTAAAAACCAAAAACGTTCAATGGTCTCAGCTGCTCAAAGGTGAATATGTATTGGTTTTCTCGTCTTCTATGACAACAAACTGAATATTGTTGGATTTTGGACTTGAAACAATGTAAAGACATTGCCTTTGCCTCTGGGAATTTATGGCAGACGGCTTTATACAGTTGTCTCACATTTTATAGACTAAGTTAATGATCTAGAAAAAATCAGAATCATTAATGCTTTATTTGCTAAATATATGTCTGTAATGTACAAAGATCAAATTTGTCTGTGAGGCATTTAAAGATTTTTGTCATTATCAAATTAAATTCCAACATCAGAATAATTACTGTAGTCAAATCAGTCGGCAGTCGTGCTGGCATGACCTATGATCTCTCTGGGTCCCGAGGTCACTCTCAGATGCGTTCAGTCTTTACCGAAATATTCATTTCCATTTCTTGACTGATTTTGATCATGATTAATTATCAGCAAGGATACTGAATACTTAAAGCTCCTGAACAAGAATCAGCATATTGTACATAATGTTATGTGTTTTTTTTGTCCTTAAAAAACAAAAATGTGGTATAATTTTATTTTTGAAAAAAAGAAGAAGAAAGATACTTTACCATTGTTTTAAGTTAATATTTATCCACGATAATGACTAAGAATAAGCTTTTACTTTCACTTATCAAATACGATGTAAATATTGATGTTAGGTGAAAGTATGTGTGTTTTCTTTTTGGGACATGGGTTAAAAAAAAAATCCCTAGGTTGTTCCACACTGCCACTGCATCAGATTTGACTGGAAATCCAACGGATCTCTTTATTTCACATAACAGGAAGTCTTTTCTGGCAACAGCAGATACAGAAACTGGGGCCAGTGGAAACATCATTTAAACGGCTTTTAAAAAGGTTCTTCTCTTTAAGCCAAACTGAAAACCTCTGAGTGAAGTAGGAACATGTTGGTGACAGTAACTGTGCTTCTGGGAAATGTGGCATTAACAACACGGCAGTGTAACATTACAACACATCCTCCCGTCGGGTTCACCTGTGTGTTTGCGACTGTGCATCTGCAGATGAGACAGCTTGAAGTAGCGCTTGTTGCATCCTGGGTAGGCGCACATGAACGGACGCTTCTCGCTGCTCTCTGACCGCACTATGGCTGGAGCGATGCTGGGCACCCGCCGCACATCCTGCGCGCACACGCACACGCACACACCCACACACACCACACACACACACACACACACACACACACACACACACATAAACAAACACTTTAATTTAAAGCCAAACCACTCAAAGGCAAATTAACAAAAACTCTCCCTGGACATCAATAATCGAACCAGTCAAATGTAATTGAGAAAACAGGCAATTAAATCTGTCCTGTGGGTAAATAAGCGCATGTGATGTGTCTGGTTCACAGAGATCATTATAATAAAACGGTCATATATTCATTAGATGGAAATTAGCAGTAAAATGACCCCAGACTGACTGCAGCCCTCGGGGAGCTGTTAGTCACGCCTTTTAGACAGACCCCCTTTCAGAGCGCCCCATTACAGCCCTGCTGCTCACTGCCGACGCTGCTGGAGAAGAATAACAGGAAGTACCACATGGCTGTAGAAAAAATAAAAATGTTGTGTATTAGCTCATCGGCACAGTAAATCTACAGCGACTTTAAGTTTTTCTTGTTTTCCATGCCCTCTGAAGCGGCCTCCTGACCTACAGTTCCTCTCTTGTGATACTTACTGACCCAGTACATGACATTTCAGCACTCTACAACTCCACCCAAATATTTCTGCTGTTACTTTCTCTCCCTTCACCCCACCTTTTCTTCACCCTCCTGCAGCCATCTGCTACTAATTTCCTTATTGTCTAGCGTGATGGCTAAAGAGACTCAGAGTTCAGCCCCGCTGCAATTAGTACTGTTAGCAGCTCTCTATATTACAGCTGTTACATAGTGGAAGAGGAGGCACAGTGCCCATGTGACATATGATAGAGCAAGCTGAAGCTGCAAACACTGCTCAGCACTCTGATATGGATAATAATAATCTACATCTCAACCCTGCCCAGCTCGTTAGCGGGCGAAGCTGTTAGCATGTGAAGTTTTGTGGAGCAAAATAGAAGAAGAGGTCAGTTACTGTATATATGTGTTATATTTCTGCTCTATTCACAGCAGCCTGGTTGGTTTACTCAAAATCACTTTTTTTATTGACGTTGCTCTTGCTAACAGGCGCTTACACTGTACCGGCAACATTTGTGAGAAGCATTTTATCGCCTGAAAGGTTATTATATCATTAAAGAGTGTAATTGTGAAAAGTGCCAGTATGAAATAAGACTTGTATTTCCTTTTGGGGAGCTCATTAAAAATGAACCAATAAACTAACTGAAATAAAAGCCCTTTGCTCCTAACCCTAACCCTGCCATCATGAAAAGTAGATGAAATATGAAACATTATATGGTGTGAGTTTGAAATAATTTCACAAATTGTTGCTTCATTTTGGATTAAGCATAATTAAGTCAATTACTTATCAAATTGCTTATTTATTTGTTTATCATTGACCACTTTGGGGCTCCATACTAAAGTAACTGACAACTTATCCATCATGCCTGTCTGCAGTACACAAGAGTCACTTCTGTTTGTGCTGTAGGTGTTAGTTTAGTTCATTAATTGACATGGATATCATTCGTTGTGATTCATTCATTTGTTACGTGATTCTTGTCCGCAGAATAAAGTTTTCAACAAGCCATTATTACTAATCATGAACCAGTATTAATGAACAATGACATTCCGTGGCTGACAACTATATTTCCTTTGGCACTGATGGAGAATTAGTGTAATCCCTGTTGTAAAAATTATGGAGCAGAGCATCACTTTCCTGCTCAGTCTGTTATCTCACACATTAGCAGCTCTTAAATTATACTTTAAAAGGCATGTGAGAGTGAGAGTTTGCTTATTATTTAGCACGGAGCCAGACCTCTTATGTATGTGTTTTGTTCCATTTCTATGAACGGGGAAAGAAATGAGCAAAGAGAAAAAAGGAGCAGGATGAATGATGAAACAGGCCCCAAAACGAAAGAAAGAAAGATCTCAGAAAGTCCCAATGCTGTGGACTAGGAGTGGGTCTGGAGAATCTCTGCTCCCTGTCCTTTACGGCTGCTGACAGACAATAATTAAAATCTAATGATTTATTAACATGCTGATCCTCGTATGGAAACTGTATCTTTACCCAGCGTAACCCTGTGTGTGTGTGTGTGTGTGTGTGTGTGTGTGTGTGTGTGTGTGTTTTTCTCCACTGCTAATGGATTTGTGGAAAAAGATTCCTCTTGGCCTTTAGAGCTGCCTTTTAAAAATGTGCGTGTGTGTGTATGCAGCATTTTTGTATGCGTGTGTAGGCATATAGGTGTGTGTGTGTATGTGTGTTCATAGATCTTTGCTCTGCTGCATATCAGAATTTCCTTCACACATAGCCTGGTCATTGCATCAGCCTCTCTACTGTATCATTAATGTGTTATTCCTCCGCTGACCTTTGGCTTTCAGTATGTTAAGCATGTGCGTGTGTCCTGGTCTTGACACTAAACATGTACAGCAGAGAACACAGTATGTGTGTGCAGACGGAAGGCCTGTGTGACCTTACAACGACCTCTTGACACTTGAAAAAGAAGAAACACACAAAGACGATGTAGAAGCAGTGGCAGAAGTGCGAATCCTACCTGTATGCCCCTGAAGACTCCATGTGTGTGTATGCGGTACTGTGTGCTGCAGCTGTACACCATGGGCGTGCTGGGGTCACTGTCGTAGCCCGTTGCGTGGCTGCCAACACAGAAAGAGAGCAAAGAGTGATGATGGTGATCCTTCAGAGTCTTACAGCAAATTAAAAAGTTATTTTACGTGAAAGTGAGAAAAATCACACAGCTTTGAGCAGCTGTCATCAGAGTCATATCAGCTCTGAGATCAAATCAATCCAACATTTTTAGGTGCAAAAAAATCAAACTTGGACAGCTGTCAGTGCCAGTAAATCATTTTCTGATCGCATAGACTTAGGGGAAAAGAGAAGTTTTCCATGTGGACGACTGCCACGTACAGTACGATAAATGTAAAGCAGACACACGTCAGATAACAAGATGCAAGAACATGATTCAATGCCATAAATCCATCCAGTGTAACAAACACTGGCAGATACGGAGAGCAGCTGTTTGACTGCAGGCAGGGTCATGGAGGCATCATTATTCAAACATATTCACCTTGTCACATACAACCCGTGATGCAAAAGACAGACAAATCACTTGTAGACTCAGAGTTGACTGTACAGATGTGAGTTATGCTGATGGATGTGTGTGGTAGCCTCTGTTTTATGCATGTGTTTGTGTTTTATTTTCAGTTCAGGATGTTAAACTTTGACCTTTTGCCACAATAATCCCAGACACAAACTGAGCCAGCAGCAGGAGATCACATTTAAAATGACATCAGAGACATGTGTACGTTGGATGACCGCAGATATTTTATTATAGGAAGCTTATAGCATGTTAGTCAATCCAATTACTTTGGTTCAGACTGAAAATATCTCAACAACTAAGATGAGAAGACAAACCATGATAACTTTGGTGATCCTGTTGACATCTAGTCAAAATGTTAACCTGTCCAATGCTTTTAGTCACGACCAAATGCCTGTGACATTTCTATGATGTTCAACCGTTTATATTTAATACTCATTAGCAAATGTTATTATTAGCACGCTAATATACCAACCTGACTTGGTGAAAATTATGTCCGAAACAAGTTAGCACTGACCTTGTGAGCATGTTAGCATGCTAATAATGCCTCACAGAGCTGCTTACATGACAAACTTGACAAACTTAGGCCTTTTCCCATGAGACCACTAAGAGTCACATGTGTTGCGTTATCATCTAGCAATGAACTCTAGATCAAGCAAGTTATCTACTAGCATCTACTACGTTGCCTGAATCTTAAGTGTTTTATCATTACTGCTTCCTATGATTTTTTGATCAGATCCCCAGAGCCCAAGGTCATGACTTCAGATTGCTCGCCCCTCTGACCAGCAGTCCAAAATCCAAAGAGATTCAATAATGACTGATGTAAAACAGAAGGCTAACCTGACGCGCCAGATGTTTTTTTTTTTTTGGACAGAATTTTCTGAAAAGGCAATGTTAGAAACTGCTTGTGAAAGGGGGGGGGGGCACATAAAAAATACCTGCCAGAGCCTGTTGGTTGTTATGCTTTCCAGTTCTGATACAACAGATGCTATAGCAGCATCTATGCTATCCTATTGAAGGGCCATCAACAAACAGCGGCTTCCCTCGCTGGTCGTCACAACTAAACATCTGCAAGCTGCCAGAAGTTCCTCATAGGAACTTCCTCATTCCTCAGAGCTTGGTTGAACTACTGCCTGTTAGGCAAAGAAGCGCACAACTTGAAGCCTGGCAAGATGGATTCACGTGATCCAGTGAATCCTTCTGCCTTGCAAGGTACACATGAAAAACAGACAAAAGGAATAAAAAGTCATCTTTAAAAAGCTGCAAAACCATGGAATATTTGGCAATTTGGCTTGAAAATTACATAAAGCATGAATCTAAAATGTATTCTATTGTCCAGTTGATCAAAAGACTAATCATTTCATCACTACCTACCTGACAAGCAAAGCATAAAGTTTGACGTATAGATTTCAGTATTTCACTTCAAGAGCAGAACAAAAGCTGCTCTGTGTGACGCGGCCTCCAGCTTTGCCTCCCGTATCTTCTTATGATAACACGCAGAGAAACAGAAAGCTCTTGTCTATGAAATGTGTTATATTTCAGTATGTCTAACCAAACGAGGGGAGTTTGCATCCTGCGCTGCTGCAGTGGGAAAGTACTGTGTACAGCAGAGCGGTCATAAGGTGCTCTTTGTCTGCATCGCTATTTCCAAGGACAGGAGGCATCGAGACTATGTCAGTGGTAGACACAGTGTTAATCATACTGTGTGCTCCTACACTAAAGCTCATTCATCATTTTTTTTTATATTTCGGTTCGCAGTAGCAACAAGTAAGAGTAAATACAAATCTAACAAAGATACATTTCTAAGAAAGTTCGAATAAATACAAATATAACATGTAAAAATATACCTAGAGTTTGAATATAATAGATCTAATTGATTAATACAAGTGTATGAATACCTACTGCTTACTATACAGCATATGAGCCAGCTTTTGATGCGTGCTCAAGTCCATAAGGGTCGGTGATTTCATACTCACAAGTGCGAAAAAAGGCTCTCCCAATAACATTTGCATCAGTTTTTAGTTGAATATTTTAGGACTTTAGCCTTATCACTTTCTTGTCAAGATCTGGATGAGTAGATGGATACCACTCGTGTTTGCCCATTCAATACCAGGCTGGATTGCTTAGCTTAGCATTAGGGCTTGAAGCAGGGAAAATGCTGTTTGAAAATATGCCCCGTTTCCAGTTATCATGCTAAGCTAAGCTAACCGGCTGCTGGCTGCGGCTGCATACTGAATTTACCATACATACATACATACACGGGAGGGCCATCACTCTATTCATCTGACTTAAGATCGGACAACAACATGTTTAATAACAAATGAAATATTTCATTCATAAACCGTTGAGTGCAGATTCAAGCTAACTACCCACTATCTTTATAAATTGAAAAAAAGCTCAACCAAGTCAGCGAGAACAAATGTGTTTGTTTAAAATGAGCAACAGGCAATCATGTTTATTAAACTGAAGATGAAATATGTAGTCTCATACTTCCTGTCCACAGAAACACCTCTGAGGCAGCTGACACAGTGCGGTTCAGTCTGCTTTTCCTCTCTACGCTCAACTCCCCCAAACTTCCCTTTTCCTCATCCCCAGCTTCTCGCGCCGTTCCTCTGTATCTCCCCATCTTCTACTGACTCCCTCCTCTTGCTGTTGCTGTTATTCCCTTCCTCCTCATCCTTGCTACTCCCTCACACCTCCCCAAGCATCCCCTGCTCCCCCTCATCAACAGTCGCGGAGGCTGAGCCGCCAACACAGCCAGAGCTGAGCCGTGCTATAAAAAGAGCACGGTATCATATGTTTGTCAACCTCTGAAGAAAAAAAAAAAACGCTTTAAAAATCACATTTGTGTCTCGCCTAAATATAATCAGCAAGTCCAACAAAGCCTCACTTGCACCTCTGGCGCACACATATGTGCACTCATATGTCTTCTGAATGCAGCAACACCCCAGAAGAAAACGACATTCCTTTCCTCTACCACTCCTTTGAGCACGTACACGCTGTTATCAGGCGCACAAACACACAAACACACTCATTCATCTGTTAACTATGATGAATGCCTGTTGGCTCGGAGTAGAAAGGTATTTGTGAGCCGATGCAGATGCTGACCAGTGTGCAGCACTGCAGGTCACGGTGACATCAAGTACAGTTCATACGACTCAGTGTTTTTAACTCTGTGGATGCTGATACTGCAGTGGTTATTTGGAACTCCTTTCTAATAGCCCTTCCACACCAGACAAAAAAACTGCTAACACCCGCTAACGTCTGGCTTTTGCCTTCAGAATAAATAATATCGGTATCTATTGTTTTTCATTGGTTATGATGAAAACATGTCGGTCAACATGCTACTCTTCGCCCCTCTTCAGGTGTGATGCTATGACAGTTGAACATTGTTCAGTAAGCAGTATTAAAAAGTGACCACTGCAGTGTCCTCTGTGCGTGTCAGCTGCCTGATCAGTACTGTGCATGTGCAACTATCAACAGAGATTAGAAAGACGTCTCACTCCTCAAGAATTTCTGTTATCAGCTCCGGAAAAAAACTTTTCGGTGCATTCATCGTGATGGGTTTGACACACAAGCAACAAAAAAAGAAACGAACCAGAGGGTCAAACTATATGAAAAAGTCAAACACCTATTTTAGCCAGTTAAAGAAACCTGCATATGAGCACACATTTTGGTGTAAAAGTGGTGTAATGTAGTTTAGCTGCATGGGCTGTCATGTAGCGTAACATAATAGATTACCCAGGTACTCCGTTCCCAGGGGACCACCCAACATCTTCCATTACAATCTACTATATGTTCTCGGAAAAATGCCAGGAAAAGTAGATGGAATTCCATAAAGGATATTTCGTTTAGGCTCTCCACAGGATGTCCTTTGTGTTTGTGTTCAGACATTATGCGAAAAATCTTCACCAGAAACAGCTGATGAACTGGACGTTAGCAGCTGATTTAGAGCTTCCTGATTGTGATCACTCAGGGTGAGACCAGGTACCAGTTCTGCAAAGTGCTGTGTCTTTTATTTGCCATTTCCGGAGTCATGTAGCCTCAGAATATGTTTTCACTCAAGCTGAAATATTAAACTCACATGAAAGCGTCTTTGCCTCACCCTTACACTCCCTGTGCATCTTTGCCTTTACTATAGCCTGCATGCTCCCTTTTAAAAACTTGGTTACATTTAACCTAAAGTGGTCTCATAGGTTTGTTTATTTCTTTGGTAAAATTCATACTCTATTTGATTCATAACTAACTGACAAATGATTCCCTTCCCTCCTAACTGTTAGATCCTTCACCCAAGTTCACAATATGCTCTGATCATTCACAAGATGTGCTCAAAGTTAGTTTACAGTTTGGATTTGGGTATTTTTCACCTATCTGCTGAACAGCCATAGAGTGTTTAGTAGGACTAGGCCTATTAAATCAGGTTATCCACACGCAACATGAACATGGTTTAGATATATGTTGAATTGTCTGATGTACCAAGCTACTAAAAAGCTGGTCCAAACTGACCCATCTGTTCAGACTCTCCTCTTCGGGTTTTATTCAATATAAACGTCACTGACTGCTGCCTATTCAAAGAGAGCAATGGATAAGTTCCTACCTCTTCATGGTGGATGCCAGTGTATTGACAGGGTTCCATGCCACACACTCCAACTGAGAGGTCATTTGATATAAATTTTCTCCGCTGCGGAGGGAAGACAGACGTAGAAGAAAAAGCTCATGAGCTGTGCAGTGGACTGTCACTTAAGTAGGGGTGAGTGTGTGTGTGTGTATCCTTTTGCATAGCTGTGTTGCCTGTTATTGTCCTCGACAGAAGCACTGCAATGAAAAATGCCAACACACACACACACACACACACACACACACACACACACACACACACACACAAACACACACACACACACACACACACACACACACACACACACAAACAGTCGCAGGTGGAGCCGAGGTTAAAGAATGTGTCTCAGACAGACACCAAGAAAGCTAAATTTCCCCATAACGGCCATCTTTCATTAAACACAGCAGACTCCACAATCATTATTCAGACCTGCCATCACACACATGCACGCATACACACACACACACACACACACACACACACACACACACACACACACACACACACACACACACACACACACAGAGTGGATTTATAGCTCCCCTCTATCACACCACCTGCAGGCTCACAGCAGCGTGGATGGGGTAGATGTGGTGCCTGGTACCCTGCTCATTACACAGCTATTATTTTACAGTACAGCAGGGGCACGCAGCCAGCAGAGCACACTCGGTATTTCTGCTGAAATATTGTTGGCACCGAGGCTGAGCCCAAGATTTAAGGCTGTTATTCATGACATTTTCAAATAAATACGTGTCTGCTTTTCTTCTCCGTTGCTGACGGATAGAAGCCATCACTGAGTCAGGCTGCGTCCATTTAACGAAAGCTTGTGTCCTTTTATGCCCTATGCGCTCCATGTGTGTTGCAGAGGGTCTTTCCTGAGAAACTCCTCTGCTTCACAGGAAGCCTGCAGCAGAAATATGATGAAAATGAGGTTTTCTTTGGAAAATGCAGTTTCAGAAACTCGTCGTTTACAATGAGTTGTGCAACTACAGAAAATTCAAGAAGAAACACATCATGCCACCGAACATGAAGCATATGTAAAGTGCTGTAAAGGAACATATTAAAGGAGATTTTGGAGCAAAATGATAGAATGGATATTTCTACCGTGTGTCAATTTAACCAATCACGTCTTGTTGGTATATCAATTTCTCATTTGAATATGTTTTGTGTTATCAGCTGAATCATACTTTGTACTAGTATTTCCTTTACTTAAACTGTAATGTGTTTGAGGCATAAATCTATTAACCTGTACAACCAAAACTATCTGCACGAGTTTTTGTCTGATTTGGGCGAACTTATCCTTTACGCCTTCCAAAAGTCCAAAAACTTTGAGAGTTGCAACTTTTAGGAGTCTCTTTTCACATGCTGACATTGTTGTAGTTGCTGTAGTGTTGTACGGTGTAAGCGTGTGTGTGTGTTTGTGTGTGCGTGCGTGCGTGCGTGCGTGTGTCTCTGTGGATTAAAAAGACCTCAGCATGTTTTCATTTCATGTTGTTCCAGCGGACCGAGCTGACGGCCTGCAGAGTAAATACAGTCCTGTTGGTACCAGGCTGCGAGATTAGACAAACTGACTCTACTCATATGAGTCTTCCCAGCCATGAGTGTGTGTGCGTGTGTGTGTGTATGTATGCATGTACTCTATGTGTGTGTGGGTGTGTGCTAAACAGATATCGCTTATGTTTATGACAAAGAGGAGCCTCACACTGAGACTTTCAGGGCAGTTTATTTCCACCCTGTTCCTACATTGTTGGAAAACACTTTGTCAGTGACTGACAGCGAGGAGTTGTACCTCCTTTAAATGTTTAGTTTGTTCAGTATTTTAAATCAAATCAGGCTTAGTACAGCCAGTTCGAGATTTATTAGTATGTTTATGAAGGCATGTGCAGGTAGCTCACTGCAGTGGCAGATATGGAGATTTTTTTGTGTACTTTATTTCTCCTGGTCAAATGGAAGTTAGGTGGCGTGCCTTGTGATTAGCATGTGTCCTTGATATGATTCACAGTGATTTCAATTAGGCAGTGAGTGCCAAATGGACAAGACGTCAATATTGACTTAACTTTCCGAACTTTTGGTTCTAGTGTGTGGGAGGAGTTGGGAGGATAGGGAGGGTCGAAAGGTTACAGGAGGGTGTGGCTGGAGGTGAGCTGGACCAGAGTGTGTGTGTGTGTGTGTGTCAGAGAGAGAGAGAGAGAGAGAGCAAGAGAGAGAGAGCGAGAGAGAGAGAGTTAGTTTCTCTATGATGAAACCTCACTGAAGGAATATAAATCATTTGAATCCGGAAACATCTTTCCTTTTGAAAACCTCTGAACTGGTCGTTCACTGCCAGGTTCTGATGCAGAAAAAAGTAACATATTATCTTTTCATATCTGTTTTTTCTCACTATACCTTTTGCTCTTCTGTGGAAATTTACAGAGGGCTGAATTCCATTTAGCTGGTTCAGTTTCATACAGTCATTAACTTAAATAGAACAGAGCCATTGTTAATGATCAGGAACGCGTGTTCTTTTCTATTTTAACAAGTAAAAATGGGAAAAAAAACACCTACAATTAAAAAGACTAATTAAGCTGCTAAAATACAACAGTCGCCTCTTCACACTTTACATCAGTGACGAAAATAGAACGACCCAGCTATCAGTGAAAAGTTTGAAAATGAAAAAAGCTGTGGTTTTTGGCAGCAGACAGCCGTTTGAGTGGAATCTATTTATGAGATATAGCGTTCCAGTTATTCATCTACCGACGGTTTTGGAAAAACAACTTAATGTGACTCAACGAAATGAGCAGCACTCTGTAATAGTACACGTAATTAGAAAAAACTTAGCCGGGCCTCCAGCGTTTTCATAGACAACACAGCAGCACAGGTAACTCCAAGTCATATTAATGACCAGCAACTACAGTGAAATGTGAAATGTTGCTGAAAACAAAGACAGCTGTACTGCATGAAGCCAGAATATATTTGTCTTGAAAACACTAATAAACTAAAAAAAAACAAAAAAAAACAGCCTGGCTCTGGATTTGTGGTGGGGTAATATATTAGTAAAACCAATGCCACAGAAAAGACCAGTGGTGAATGAAAACAGTGGAATAATGACGATTGGTCTGCATAGTTTTGTCAGTGGTGAGCAAAATAACTTGATTTATAATATTCTTTGAATATTTTCCAAATAGTAAATCAACCCGCTTTCCTTCAGAACTTCCTGCCACTGTTGGTCTACTTCCTTTAGTGGCACCGTGACTTTCTCGTGTGTCTAATCTGCATATAAACAACATTTTTAAACCACATCAGAGAGATAGCCACAATTGCCACGGATGAGAAAGAGAACCTGGGGAAGGCGAACAAAAACAGAGAGGAAGCGGCTGCTGCAGACGGACCTGTCCTGAAGGTGAACATCCTGTTCAAAATGGCATCCTGCCGCCTTTCACCGAATTGCCGCCGTTTGCTACGAAACAATCGACAATGGTTTGTGAACCCTGTCCTGTGTGTGTTTTGCGTGTGTGTGTGTGTTACCTGTTGTAAGGGTTCCTCAGCAGCAGAGCCTGGCTGCCTGTACAGCTGTCAGAAGGTGTGTGGCATCCGTAGACAGGAGGAGGAACAGGATACTGCTGCTCACCTGTAGAGCACAGACATCACACACACACACACACACACACACACACACACACACACACACACACACACACACACACTTTATATAAGACGTGCGACTGTGGAGCACTCAGAAGAGGATTGTTGGTGTTTTTAATCTTCTATCGTATCTCATCTACTTTTAAGCTCTGCCCTCTCCTGGCCTCTCGTGTTTGTCTCCATTCTTCACCAGTTTCTTCTACAAATAAAGACCCTTCACTTCATGCTTCTCTCGGAGCTTCCCCGGCAGTGTAGCGAATGGCTCCCTCGACATTTCTCCGCATTCCAAAATCCCTCTCAGCTCCGACTCTCTCCCTCTTATCTTTGCTTTAAAAAAGTCGGCAAAAAATGTCCGACAACGGCTCAACAAAACAAATACATTTAAATATTTACCAATAACATGCGCAGAGGAGGGATTAAAGGGAAAGGTGGGCGGATGAAAGCCGGGATGAGAGGAGGAGACGAGGGAGTTTCGCGAGTCAGGATGTGGCTGATTTATACCTCCGACAGGCAAGGTCACAGTGGAGACGTCGGAATAAGGGACAAGACACTCCCTAGGTGAGGGCCATGGAGCTGCCATACAGACGCAGCTGTGCATTCACACAGGGGCTTTAAATACACACAGAGATCTACTTTTATTCTTATTGAAAGACACTCTGGGGTGTAGTGTTTTTTAAAGAAGTGACTAGTGTAGGGCAGAAATAGATGTCCAAATTATTCTGGACACAATATATCGAGAGGTGCCAAAGTCATCCCCAGATCTGTGCAGGAGGGGTTAGACTGCAGGGACCCTGGGGCTGATACAGGCAGGATTTCTGAAATAAAAGTACATTTAGAGTTACATTTAAACCCGCTGGTCTGGACTAGGGGAAAGGAAATCATATAACTTATAACGCAACAGAACTGCCCTGAAAGTACAACTATTTGATCCAAATTTACCTGAAATTGACTCTTCCACTACTGTTCACTATCAGAATTGATAATACCATGGAAATGTATGAATTCAGTTAAAACAGATGTTTTTACTTAAGTCCACAGTCAGACGTGCAGACCTGCAGGGAACTCTAGCTAGGTAACAAGCTAAAGCTAGTGAGCTACATCTAGTGAAAGCTAGCTGGTTAGAAAACCACAGGCTAACTAAAGCTAATTATTATCGGTTTGCTTTTCCCTTGCAGTTATCTGTTAGTGAAAAATAATCAATGAACTGACTTCTACATAACTCAGTTTGTTCATCCACATTACTAAATGAGGGAGTGGCTAATTCCAGTCATGACAGAGAACCAAAACCAGCTCAACTCCTCCTCAAGCTAACTAGGTTAGCAGAGTAGCCTCAGCTTCTGACTGGAAGAGTTCTAACTAACTATTAATTAGCAATTAACTGTATATTTTATTTCTAAAAAAGGCTTACTTTTATCTTTTAGCTCTTAACCTGAGAGAAAACCTAAACAGGCATATAACTAAATCCTGAATCTAAAATTAAAAAATGTAATTGGATGAATGTGTAGTTCGCTCATTGGTGTTTTTAATGTATCGGTTAAGAAATCGTGTCAGTCGTATCCTTGTGTGTGCTGAATACTGAATGTTTTTTTGTTGCGCTGTGGTTTGTCCCGTGCTCAGAAGAGAATCGGCGCTGTGCTCGGGGCATCTACCGTCTTTGGGTGTAAAATGAAGTCTGCACAACCTCTCTATGTGTTACGGAATTTGCTGACCTGTTTGAAAACTATGTGCATTTCAAATACTTGCAGTGACTGACTTTATTTTGTGTTGGTGTATTCAAACACATGCGTGCTCTTACCCATAGTGCTTTGCTGAGTTATAGCGTCCTCATGTTTGAAAGAGTGGTTGGAGAACTGCGAGCTGTGGTGTGTAGGAGTGTGGCCGTAATTACCGGCTCCATCGAATGCAACTGTGCTGTAACCTGCGACACAGAAAGAAAAGCAGTAAATATACAAAGTCACCACTGGAGATTACACATGACCTCCTGAACACCAGAACCAATAAAACTTACTCCTGTCATTTATAATCCCATCACCAGCGACATGCTGGTATTTGATTAGATTTTTCTAATGTCACTGAATATCACTGAATACAACCATTAATTCAAGATGGAAAATCTGTATATTTTTAACATAATTAGATTCTTTCAATCTGCTTCTGCTTCTTTTCAAGTTGCAACAAAAATATGATTAAAAAGTTTGTCTGTTTCCAGTAAAGTCTGGTGCCTCTTTTCGCAGAGAAAATTAAGAATTTCCTACATTTTAGACATTAAAAAAAATCCTTATTTTGAATTAACTATGGAACTTTGGCACTAATTTATCTGACAACCAGAATGGTTTTATGTTGATTTCTAATGGTGTATATCTAAGGATACTTCAGCCTCTCCACAACTGGTGTAAAGCAATTTCCACAACATTATACATGTATACACAGTTTTGTATTTCGGGGCGATGGATACTGCAGAGAGATGACAGGTCTGAGATCAGTCTCTCCCTGGGTGAAAAAGATTATTTCTTTAATTTGGTTTAATTAAATGACATGACACCAAAGCTGGAAAAATGTTTTTACCACACACACGCGCGCACACGCACACGCACACGCACACGCACACACACACACACACTGTCGTTGTTCATCTGACATCGTAGACCAGACCTGACTCATGACTTAGACTGACCTAAAGGGCACAATGGAGTCCCATAAATCACCCACATGCACTCACACACACACTAACACACACACAGACAAACTATCTCTCACTCTCACACACAAGCTTCATTAATTAAAACGCAGCACTTTCACTCTGCTTGGTGGATCATTGGGTGAGGAGAGAGAGGAGAGAAAAAAACTCATTAAACATCTCCATTTATCTTCCACTCACCCCTGTCTGACTCCTCTGTGTGTGTGTGTGTGTGTGTGTGTGTGTGTGTGTGTGTGTGTGTGTGTGTGTGTGTGTGTGTGTGGGGTAATACTTTTGTTCCCTTGAAGTCCAGCATCGAGGTGACAAGCGATGAGGTTAATTTGTGTTCAACGGGAAAGCCCAAAGTCTGGAAATACCCCGAGACTTGTTTCAAAGACAGTCGATGTGTGTGTCTGAATAAGTGACGATTTCAGTTCCTGAAGAGTGAAAATGTACAACAACAAACTCTTTCATAACTTGCATTCCCTCACATTTGTATTATTTTTCATCCAGTGTATTTGTCTGTGCTTTATATATATCTGAGTAAGACATATATTTTAGCTGTGTGTCTGGGCTTCAATGATTCTGATTTTAGTCGCATTTCCAACATTATCTTTAAATATAAGCAGTGCTGATGGAGGCACGTCACACTATTTCAACAGTTTACTTGAAGTGTAAAATGTATTTCAAACTTTAAACAAATAAAACATGTTTAAAATGAAAATGTTTCCTTACAGAAATTAATATCTATGATTATTATTATTTTTTTTTACCTCCAATTAATGATTAAGACATGTTTGTTTTTCCACCTGCAGGCCTGCCTGAACGAGCCTACGCTTACTGTGAACAACTAAAAGTGTAAGAAATACAGAGCTGAATGCTTCTTGTATAAAAATGAAATCCCTCCTGGAGAGAGTTCACAGTGATAGTCTGTACGACCCTGCCCTGCTATCAGCTCTACTGTGTGACCCCGGTCCTGCTGTTAGTTTGTTTGTCTGTGCTCGTCCAGCCACAGCGGGGAGCAGATAAAACAGGCTAGAGGTCGGCTCAGCTCTTTGATTATAATGTTATTCCTAAATTATCTGCTTGATAAGCATGTTATTACTAATCAATCTGTTGGGGAACCACAAACAGATCTATTATCCTACGTGGAAAAGACCAGGGATCAGGTGAGATTGGCAAGAAAACAACTCAGATTTGTTCAGATAAAGTGTGCGTTTACAGTAAAATGGCAGCCACGGCATTAGTTACTGCAATCCCTGATTCCCATTATAGAGCCTTTGACAAATTTCCTCACTGTGTTTCCACTGTATCTCGTATTCTTTACTAAAGCATAAAACAGAAACATTAAATCCAATGACTTCAAATGTGATGTTGCTCATGCACTTATAATTAATTATATTGCGGAAAAGAAATGTGTGAGTTCAATTCAACTAAATACAAATATCTCAGTTCTCTTCAGCTGAACATAACAGATATTAGTCCTCGATAAAATTCATCTGAATTAAATTAACAAAAATCAGTGTGGCGTTTTCACTCTCTCTCACTGTCTACTTGTTTTAAACTATTTTAACAGTTCAGTTGGCTGCGTTAACGAACAAAACACAACTGTAAAGGATTTTTACTAACACAGCAATTTTTTTTTACAACTTATTCAGTCAAATGTGGATCAAAATATAAAGAACCAACACTAAAACTATAGCTGTGTGTACTGTTATGTGTGAGAAACACCCACATGAAAAATCAGGATTGAGTCATAAAATATATATATATGTGAATTTGTTTTGTTTTTTATCAGTCACAGTAAAAAACGATTAAAAAAGGAAAATAATTATCTACCAAAACTGTTAATTCCGTAAACAAGCAAATTAGTGGGAGACGTCAGTTCTTTAATCAGCTGTTGGAGATGTACATGAGACAATACTTGATCAAACATAAAACTATCAACCCAAATTGTATTTTTCTCTCTATCCTCAATGACAAGTTTCATCCAAAGTCCTGAGCCTGGAATTATGGGGATCTTTGTGGGAGTTCACTTTTGGGATACAGAGCAGCAAATGTTTGAAATCCATAAGGCAAAAAAAAAAAAAGAAAAAAAACCTTCGTTAAGATTTTAAATCTCAAAACTTTCATTTCAAAATACATAACTAAATATATGATTTAAAATAACTGAAGGCCATCAATGTGTCAAGTACAAAACTATTCAAAAAAAGAATAAAATATAGCATATGTAGTAAGTGTATTACTAAGCATCACAGTGTCTCTAACTTGAAGAGAGTTTGTTTACACAGTACAAGTTCATAAATATGATTTATTCTCTAAACATTAACACCATAATACTAAACTGAAGTGGCTCCTCGGTAAGTGGTGGTTGATTTATACCGCCTTCTAAGAAGCAGTGGAGACCCTTTAGTTTTCCGTGAGTGTATAAGCTGGATCACCTTCCTACACTGATATGCAGGAGTCTCTCTCCTTTTTAAATGTGAACTCTCCATGTTTATCATATGCTCAGTGGTGCGGTGCACATTTGGATGAACAAAGGCCTCCATGCACTGAAGGCAACACATCTGCCAGTTTAAACTAAATAATGTAGTGTTTCTCATAGATTACACAGGTGTGATGCTGCTGACTGAATGTGACGAATAAATCATCGGTCTGCTTCAGATTTACAACATCTGCTCAAAGATGGGTGACATGAATCTGCAGCATCTCTGCACTGATAGAGTGTAACACATGAAGCAGTGAGTCGTCCTCTGTGTACATTTAATGTCATGGTAAAGCTTCTGGGGACAAAAGTGGCTCTTTCATAAAGGGTCATCCTGTGTGATTTACTGACTTAAAGGCATCCAGAAAGAAAACACACTCACACACACCTGTCCATCAGCCCTACCTGTCTGGTTTCGGGCTGCCTGCTGCGTGTCCATGCAGTTGGTCAGGTACGGCGGGTTGCTGAACATCCTGCTGGGGGGCTGGTGGTGGTGTGGGGCGGTCACAGACGGAGGTTGACTAGGGGCTGGCGGTGGAGGAGGGGGTGCCCCGAACGCTGCCCCGTACCTGCAGGCCCCGGTCCCCGTGAACTGCCCTGAGAAGTGGACGGTGAAGGCGCTGAGGCCGCAGTGAGGGTCTGTGTCCAGGTGGTGGGGGTCGCTGGTGGCCCCCCAGCTGGGCTCCTGCTTGATGAAGGAGTGTGGCCCCAGGGAGGTGTGGGGGGCAGCCAGGGAGGAGTAAGGGGAGGCGGCCGTGTGGAAGTCCAGGACGGGAGCCCACTGAGGGGCCGTGCTGACAGGTAGGGCTGGGCAGCCGGGGCTGGGGCCCGCCGGGAGCGGGGGCAGCAAGGAGTTCAGGTCACGTACATCTGAACCCATTGTGGTCCAGGGAAAGTAACTAGGACAAAGGTAATCTATTTTTAAATTTGATCTGTCACCCTGTAACTCTCTACCTGTCCGCCTCCTCTGCCTGAGTGTCTGGCTGACCCGAACCCAAATCAGCCAACACCCTCTAAATCCACGAGTCTTCCTTTAAGAGCTTTTTCTTCTCTTTCACAAGTCTTCTCGGGTTCGTTTTTTGTCCATTAGTTGTTTACGACACCGCACAGCTGCTCTGGAATCTCCTTAAGTCCGACAGAAGTTCATGGCGACACAGCAAAGTCACAGCGCTCAACTTTTCTCAGCAGCAGCAGCAGCAGCAGCAGCAGCAGCAGCAGCAGCGCAGGAAGGAGAAATAAAGGCAACTTTAAGGCGATGATGAGTTTGGATCTTCACTGATTCCGTCCACAGCAGCAGAGAGAGAGTGCTTGGCTCGGAGAGATGGAGTCCATTCAAGGAGGAGAGAGGCTTCTGTTCAGAGCTTTCTCAGTGAATGGAGAAAGAGGAGTGGAGGAGTGAGGAGGAGTAGCCCTCTTTTCCCTCCACGCTCTCAGCCTGTGTGTGTGTGTGTGTGTGTGTGTGTGTGTGTGTGTGTGTGTGTGTGTGTGTATGTGTGTGTCTGAGGAGGGTAGGAGGTGGAGTCAGAAGGTGATGAGGGACAGGAGGTTCTGACTTCATTCATTTACTGTATGCTGCACACACACACACACACACACACACACACACACACACACACACACACACACAATTTAACCTCAATGATAAAGACAAAAATAATTCCTTATAATTGTTATACTTTGGTGGAGAAGACAATCCCATTCATATTTTCAGCTACAGTGTTGTTTCAGGTAACAGAGCTATAAATCTATAAATCAGCTTAATCATTGAGGCTGATATTTTTCAGCTGGTTGATTTTTCAGGGTCCGTCACACTGAGACTTATCATTTCTAATCAAGAACCATTTCACAGGCAATTCGACCTTTTCTATGCTTAATTTTAAGTTTTTATTCGAAAAATTCTCCAAAACATACAGTGACATCCTCGTTTTAGACTCTTAAAACGCACCAGGACAGAATCTGAAGTGAGAGCTGAGGCCAGGCCCTCGTTTTTACAGACGAATTGAAGTCAACAGATCCTTCAGAAAACTGCTGCAGCCTGCTGAGGTTACACACAACTCATCTCCCGAATTAGATTGCATATTTATTTTTGAGAGACTGATGACAGGATACAGAAGGATAACGGTTTTAATTGAGCCGAAATCTGCTGACAGATTAATTAATTGCCCGCGTGACGATAAATCTACTAGATTTAGGCCTTTAAGGCGCGCGCTTTAAAAACAAACAAAACCACGAGGTGTTCGCTTCCCTTCGATTGGCCTATTTATATTTTCCCGTTTTAATTTTTGTAATTTAACTCAGTCAATAGTAAATGTAAATTACCTTTAAAGACCCTGACATAATTATTCGTTTACAAATATGATTTATTATGAGCTAAAAACGACCGAAAATACATTTTAAAAATAAAAAGTAAATAGTGAAGAAACAACAATTCGTTTTTTTTTAATTCAATCATATTTTTCAAGTAAAGTGCATAATAAATAAAATACATACATTTAAAACATCTTTTTAACTCTATAAACTGGAAAAAGCAAGCTAGGCGATATTTATTATCACTATTATCATTATTATTATCATGATTACAGCCGGGTGTCTCCTTCATTCTCTGTTCATGAGCTGAGATGATAAATGTGCACTAAGAGTCCGATCTGCTCTCATCTTCTGTGTGTGTCGGTCGGAGCGGCTGCCTGGTCGCAGGGAGGGGGACGCTCTGCCGATGCAAATATTATCTTTTACAACAGCATTAATGGGCTCAGTAATACTAATTTAAAAAAAAATACATAAAGACCCACTTTACTGTCCAGCTCATCTTCAAAATAACAGCCTCCGATTGCAAAAGAAACGAAAAAGTCTTCTTTTTTCACATCAAGTGTCTGGACTTTAGCGCACAATCAAAGATACCTAAAATTCAAACGCACATTTACACAAAAGATTTCAGCTCCATTAATGTCGCTGCAGAAACTCATTTTGTATCAAATGTAATAATTCATTCTGCTAATAAATGTAATATAATCAGTCAGCGTTTGGCTATTTTTGCCTTTTAAACACGTTAATTAACGAAAAGGCTTCCGCGTCTTCAGCATTTTTTTTTTTTTTTTTGACCCGCCACTTTCAGTCTTAAATTAAATGTGTCCCTTCTCGCCCTCCGTCAGCCTCTCTGTACCAACCTCGTGGTGTTACAGTCAGGGCTGGCCCACAAGAACCAGGCCGGGTGACCCTGCACACAGGACTCCACACGGCGGGAGGAGAGCATGACACAGCCGTGAGGACGCATCGTCAGCTGGATTCTCATCCTCACAAACACATTTGACCTGTCTTTATTTATTCATTTTCCTTATTCCCCCCTCCAAATGTATTTATTGCGTGACTGCATTGGCCATTTCATTTCAGATAATATTCAAAGCTAATTAATACATTCATTTTAATAATGATAAAAATAAAAAGATGATTATGTTTAATGAGCCGCCACACGTTTCATTAAACAAGAATTACTGTATGGGTGAAGTTCAGGTATTTATTCCACATCAACCTGCTCAGGGACGTCAGGTTGAACTTTACATAAAATAAATTAATTAATAAATTCATTCATTCATTTTGAATAAGAAGCAGAGAAGAGATTGTCTAACTTGTCTGTGTGCGCATTTTGAAATGTTTGGAGCAGGACTGACAGGCCTGATAACACTCGTTTCCTAACGAAGGTTACTGTGACACAGCACTCCGTAGCTTGAGACCAGTCAGCTCCTTGGACAGAAAAAAAAAAAAACAGTGATGTAATGTTTTCGGATGTCAAGGGAGATTTTATGGCTGAGATAATGGTTTACTGCTTGTTGCCATCTTCATCACTTTCTGCACACAATGCATCCAAATTTGGTCAGAGGAGGAGTTGGATGAGATGAGCTGGAGCAAGTAGCAGCCAGCACAGCTGTACTGGGGTAAGTCGAGACACCTGTCAATCAAGGACAGACTGTCCCCAGACATCCAGCCTTATTATTTCCAAACTACAGTCTCAAAGAGCAGGTCAATCCACCTGTGTTATTTGCATTAGTAGAAACGCTGTCAATGCAAAATAAAAATATTGCAAAAAGGTTGTTATGCTTGGCTGAGGCGGAAAAGTTGCTGTATCAGCAGAAACAAAATGCAACAAAGTGCTTTGGAAACACATTTGGCCAACAAGTCATGATGTATTGTAAATGAAGTATGTGAATTAGCTCCGCAGTGAGAGGGGAGTAAGCATGTGGTGTGATGAGGACACTTTTCGCCACATTCATCCATGAAACAAATGAAAAGACACATCTTTTGTACATTACTTCCTATGTTTGAGATTTTTCCAGCAACTCTTTAATTATGTCATCTTGTGGCGTTCTTTTGCAAAGATTTAAAGTCAACTGTCTAAAGAATTAATGACGCTGACTTTATGCACTCCTAATATTCACGTGACAGTAATGGATGGAAACAGAGAGCAATTTACATTTTCTCTAGCAGATTTTCTGCAAGTTAAGTTAAAATTTACACTGCTAATTCTCAAATTCACCACCTAGTGGCCATCACACGAACTGCAGCTTGAAGCACATCTCACTCAGACCATCCCCGCAGTCCCAGACAACGGGCAGGAAATATTCAAAGAAAACCAATATTGAAAATCAACATCTACAAAATAATTTATTTCTAAATCATCGATGTATGGCGACTGCAGTTTGGTCAAGGTTAGAGATCATGGTTACAGTGGACTGATCAATCCGTGAACTGTGATGGGAAGTGAACTCTGACCTTGACACCAAAACTTTCTCTTTCACTACAGTAAATAAAGAGCACTTATCCCCACACTACATACATCACACACTATGACATACTCTTTTTAAATTCAGGTCAATACTCACTGAACTCAGCACTCACCAAAGACTCCTGTCCCCCCTCTTCGGTTCCCCTCTCCTCTCTGTTATGTCTTCAGGAAGCAAAGTGACATTTCCCCTCCTCAGCTTCGACCAGCTGTCAGCATTACAGCGCATTGACACCCGACAATGGAAGTCACCTCTGTGGATCGCTGCTGCAGTCACGATCATAGAAGTGAGTGAAGACAAATCCACTTTTTCATCCCCGAAGTTAAAAAAAGCCATCTCTGATATCTCCTGCCGTTCCCACTCTGAATCAGAGTAGAATCAATGTTTTTCCGGGTGTTTAATCTGTGACGTCATCACCAAGTTAAGTCGATGTGCCAAGCAGGAACTCGTGGGCTGAGGCAGCGCTATCCTCCTTTCATACATCCTTCTCTCGTATCTCTCTGATGATGCTTCTGGTTTTGCCAGCTGTCTTGTGGCCATGGCAACACAACAGACAAAACACCAACCATCTACACAACCTAAATGATCCTCTTGTCATCTCGTGAAACGGATGATATTTGGAAAACAAAACACGAGAAAACATCAGTGCAGAAGTACCAGACTGAGATGGAAACACGATCTATGAAGCCACTGGGACAGATGTTTCAGTGTCAAACAGCTGGACACAGTTAGTCTTCAACATTATTAACTGAAACTCTCTCAAACAAGTCCTCCAGCTTGAACATGATGTCTTGATTTTGAGACGCATTTGTATTTTCCTGAGCCTGTGTGCTTCCCATTCAAGACAAATGGGTGTTCAGCAGGCCAAAGTCACTGGCAAACTGCCACCGGTGGACACAAACACACACTCGAGCGCTCAAGTATCACAGTTAAAGTGGGTTTTCCCCCTCTTAACGGAAGTGTCCACTCAGCGCTTTTCTTCCCATCATGCTCTTCCCCTGGAACCAATTACACCGCTGACATGACTCCATTTATTTGACGCGTCGGCTCCGTACGTCAGAGGAAGCAGAGCAGGTACGGTCAAGATGGCAGCAGGGTGTGTGTTGGCACTGTTCATGCTCGGGTTGAATGAAATCACCGTCGCCGTGCGGGTATCTGCTCTGTGTGCACAGAGAGCTTCGGGTGTATCGGTGTAAAACTGATGAGCAGAGATAAATGGTGACTTCACCATCTGGAAATCTAGTCTGGCTCACTCTGCGCAAAGATCTGCTGACCCACGATTCAACTCTTCAACTCCGCAAGGAACAGAGAGAGAGAGAGAGAGAGAGAGAGAGAGAGGGAGAGGTAAGGAGGAGAGGGCGAGGGAGGCAGGAGGAACGCGGTGTTAAAAGTGCTTGTCATGAGGAGAGGAATCAGTGTGTCAGACTACTTTGCTCAGCCATCAACAAGAGTCCTGGAAATAAGAGTATACACACACACACACACACACACACACACACAGTCGGCTTGCCGTTTTACTCGTGCACATGACTTATGCGGCTCCCTTCAGAGCCAGACGGTGGCTGACAGGCAGGGAATAAAATGGATGCTGTTATAATGACGTGTGAGCGTGTATGACTGACGCACCGCTCTCTCTGCTCAACATACTGTACGAAACCTACAGCTCGACTTAAGACGTCCACATGCAGCAGATGAGCGCAGCACATGTTCCGCCGAGTGTGTGAGAGGAAACACTGACCGACCCCACTAAGTTGATAAAATCCTCCGGTCTGAACGACAAGCGCGATGACTTATCTTCTTCTCTGTTCGCCAGCTGATTCAGTATCACTCAGTTTGACAGGATGAAAAACAGGCCGGATGAAGTGAACGGTAGAAAGGGCATTTTATGTCTCTTTAGGGTCGTTTCAGTGGAAAGAAACGAGCTTTAAGTGGATGTACATTGACAATGCGCCGTTGCCCTGAAGGATTACACTGTATCCCATTTTGCGGCTGCTGCCTGCAAGACTCTCACTCAATCTCCAGTTTCAAAAACTGTTGTCCTCATCAGTCACTTGGACACAAACTCTGGGGGAAATATGTTCCAGGTTTAAAAATACCAACGTTGCCCTTTAAGTTAACGGTTTTTGTTTGCTCACACTGCACTCATCAGACAGCCACCTGCATGCCTCCCGCTCAGCGACAAGCAGCAGATGGATTAAGCAACTAGCTGTTGAACATAGTGGAGCATTTGAGATTGAGTCTGCTGGATGTGTAAACAGTTGCCATAACAACTGAATAAGGTTATAATATGTCAGTCTTCTTTTCAGCTCTCTGTTCTCACGTCATCCTATCGGTTCGGATAAACATGCAACATCTGAGCCCACAGCTGTGTCTTAAAGGGCATTTCTTTGCTAGTGTTATAAGAAAGGAGTCTTAAATTGTGACTTGTAACCAAGTGCAGCATAAACTGAAGAAACAGATATTCAGCATTCGTAATAATGGACCTTTTCATGAAGGCCTTTTTGATGATATACTGTAGCAAGGAGCAAGAGCCGTCCTCAATGTTATTATGTAACAGCGGGCTTATTTAATTATGCAGAAGCCTTTTAAACAAGAATAATAAATGTGAGCTCAGCCAAATCCAAAAGCCGACATGCTACTAATCCAAGGGTGAGTGTATTGTCATTCTGTAATGTCTTAACACTCCTGTGGGCTTCAGAGGGGTTGGCTGTTGAGTGCAAAGACGTGTTTGTGCCTTTTGTTCTGTGTTTTGCTGATAAATGTACACTGATCCATCATGATAAGCCCTGTGATCTCTGATAGGACCGAGGCTGAGAAATAAGCCAGCAGCACAAAGACGGACAGCCACAGGGACAAGTCAAAGTTGGCGGGCTGCTCCTTTTTCCACTCCTCTTTTTATCCCACATTTTCTTTTTTGTTCTTCAGGAACACATAAACAAAGAAACAGAGAGAAAGACAGTCACACTCCACACACCCTCCACTCTCCATATTAACACGGCCGCCTTCTGTCCCAGAGGAGCGCTCACACATCTGACCAGTCCACCAATCTGGTTCAAAGATTGATGGCCCCCGCGGACGATGGTACACATTCCTGCTCAATGAACAACAAATTATCTTCAAATGAAAACTCGACTACCTTAACCCCAGAGCTTTCTCTAGAAACACAAAGATCCCAGTGACCCGGGAATATTTTGTTTTTCTATACGCAGCAGGCTCATGCTAAAGTGGAGCACCTTTTAAATTAACGACTAGATCACTGTCACGAGGCCTCGTCTCCTCTCTTTTTTCACTTTTTAATTCCACAAGTTTTTTGGCACACTGGAAATGTTTTCAAGAAAATACTTTCCAATTGTAAATCATTCATTCTAAAGAGGAAGATCAGTGTATTCTAATGTTTGGTTTGGTTTATCTGGTTCTTCTGTACATAATATTTTTATGTGTGAAGCCCCTTTATGTTTCAGCGACTTGTGTCTGAATCAGTCGGAGCGCAGATGGATACTCCCTTCTTTCTATGCAGACAAGCTGTGTATGTGTGTGTGTGTGTGTGTGTGTGTGTGTGTGTGTGTGTGTGTGTGTGTCCATCCTCCAGCCTGAGCTATTTGTTGATTCTGAGGCAGGATGGATGAGCTCTACTACCTACAGCTAGCTAACGATATTGCAATGAAGATCACCTTTTCTGTATTGTTTTCATTTGACCCCCCTCCTTGAAAAAAGTGCTATTTTTTTACCATTATGTCAATAAAACACGTTGGACTGAAGCTAAATGACTGACCTTGAGTTGAACAATGGAGAGAAACTCTCTCAATGACGCACCTCTATTGTACCATTCCAAAAGGAACATTTGGCTATCAGAGGAGACCGCAAGAAAAGAATATAAACTGTTACAACACCAAAGAGAATCCAACAGACGGGAAAAAGCTCATCTTGTTCAATGTTTTAATTCTCAGAGGAACGAGAAGAAAAATACATAAACCGTCCAAAAAGGGGGGTGTCAGGAGGGAGCCATGATCATGAAGAAAGATGAGCTACCGGTGTTACGAAACTGAATGAACGACGACTTTTTGAGGCGGTTGGACACTTTGCATATTAAAGTTGGCTCAAAGTGTGCACATTTCCACTGTTCCACTCCCCGAGGGTTTGATGACTCACAGATAAGAGGTACTGAGAGTGAGGATGAGGAGAGGTTATCCTCTGGTCACACACAGAAAACACAGGTGACGGCAGATGCATCATTTTCAAGTGACAGGCAGAAAACTGGATAAAAGCAGCTCTCTACAAACACAGAAAGTCACAATCCAAAGTTGGTATTAACATTCTTAAACCCATCAGACTTTTTTTTTTTTTTTCAACTACAAAGGCGATTGATGGTTGAGAGTGAACTATGTGACCTTCAACCCCTGAATAATGTTTTCTTTGGTCAATGTTGGTCTCAAATTTAAAACCCGCAGCGGATAAACTTTGCATGCAAACACAGGTGGCGAGCCGGACTGCACTGGCCTATCTGAAGACGTTTGAGTAAACACCAGCCACCTTGCAAGTATTATAAAAGGGAGCACTTAGAGCTTGGTCTTACTCAGCAGATATGGGACTGCATCCAAGAGAGAAAGATACTGAGGGAGCGGTGCTACCAGCAGGGCTTCAGTTCTTAGTACGCACTGTTATTCAGGCAACCTTGAGTCTACTACAAACACGCACGCATGCAAGAACACAAATATTCCAAAAAGTAAGTTATTGCTTGAAATAACTCTCGCCTGCTGAAAATGAGAATCATTAAAGAAATAGTTCACACAAAAGCTTCAGAGGAACTGCATTGCAGCATTCTCTAAAACAACTAGTGAACAAAGACTTGTTTTAAAACATTAAAATAACATAAAACTCCGTACAGCTCGTCTGGTCTCTCCAGAAGCCTCGGGGTTACAAACTGATTTGAAATGATGTTATTTATACCCTTAACATGCGGTCAAGCTTGTGCACCCACTGCAGATGGGGTGTGTGCTAAATGCTTTTAGCTTAGCAGCTACGGCAGAGACTTCTATCTTATTTCGTCCACTTTTCAAATTAATTGGGTGTCTTGGGACTTCCAGAGACTTGGATCACACCAGATGATCTGTGCAGAGCCATTTTTCTGCCCGGTCCCCATCTACTTCAGTTGTTTAGGAGAATACTGCAACATTTCTTTGCTGTGAAGCTAAGAAATGTTCTGTAGACTACAAAACTTTAACCTTTCCATCGCTAAGCAGGTGAGTAGATACTGACTGAATATTTGTCCTTACATTTTTGGGTGAACTTTAATACGTTAACGCTCTCATTATGCATTCAAGTTTCAAGTTCAATACATTTATACATTCATAGCACAGCAAAGGCTACAATAAAAACTGTGCTACACATCATGTCACTTGCAAACAGCTCAAAGAAAATAGAGGTAGAATTCATTCAATATTTAAAGCATAGCCCTGAAAATGACTGATCATCTCATCTCACTCCCAGAAAGAAAGAAAATAAGTATATTCCGAAAATGTAAAACTTTTTCTCTTGCAAATGAGATCAGTTGTCCTGTATGAGAGCAACCATTTGTAAACGATGCTTTGACGTCTATCTTTCCATCAAGTGGAAGATATCCCAATGTCTTATGCACGTGATATCAACCCATGTAATGGATTAATCAGACGTCCTCCTACAAAGGACAGCAGTAACCCAGTAGTAATGTACATAAGAGAAATTCCCTGTGTGCTTGTGGAAGTGTTGATTTACAGGAACAAATGAGGAGTCCTCATAGATACTTTTGTCAAGGAAGATGTGAAAAAGAGGACAAAGGGAGAGGAAGAAATACAGAGACAGACAAACACACAAACACACACACACACACACACACACACATACACACACACACACACACACACAGATGTGGGCTTGCTATCAGCTTTAGCAGGCTGTGTGAAGTAAGTTATGCTCTGGTTGCTGCAGACAATTCTTCAAAGATACTATCTCTGTCTCCGAGCGGATGGCTGAAGAAAGAACGTCTAAATCAGTACGTATATATATTTTCAGTTGAATACTGCGGCAACAAATCACGGCCCTCTCCTTAATATCCAGCCAAATCCACAGACACAATCTGAAGCCGCAGACATGAGTTAATATACATCTGAAAATAGATCCAAACATCTGACCCATTTGAGATGCCTTTGATTTAACTCCATAGACACTTGGACTTGCCTGACGCTACGACGGCCTGCAAAGAACTGGTGATTCATCAGTCTCCCGTAAAATATTTTGCTAACTGCAGCCTCGTGTTGGTCCTCATCATACCATCCATCAATTAAAACAAGAATGCAGCCTGTGAAGACCTTATCCTCATGTAACTTACATCAGTTCTGAACCATGCATGCTATGAATCTACAGGATAACGTTTATTTCAGCCTTGAACTGTGGGGACGCATGTGAAGCTGGAGTTTGGCCTTTGTGTGGGTTGTGTTCAGAGGAAGTGCAGATATTGGGATGGAAAAAAAAAATTACAAAACATACAACCTTATATAAACACACAAAACCAGAACTGACTCTTGTCTGATAAGGACAGTCTGCTGGTAAATCACAAGTTATAAATAGGAGGAGGGAAAAGAGAGATGAACCTCTTTCTGCCTACCTACGTTTCTCCATGTGGTCTAACAGGCTTACGTCTGTGCCCTGAGAGGTCTTATCTCACCAGCTCTAAGCCATAGCAACTTATCAGTGCACTGTAAGCATGGAGGATCAGAAAAAGGAAAGATAAAGGACTTGAGACAAAAGTGAAATGCAATTAAGTGTGAACAGAGAAAGTCCCATCCCAGTCAAGGCTACAGCAGGATCTGATGGCTGGGTGGTGACGGAGGGTGCTACTTTGATGTTGTGCTACAACCTCGGCAGGCTGTCAGAGTAACCTCTGACTCACACTCACACGGATTCTCTCAGCGGGAATGATGATAAAGTGATAACCTCGGGAGGTGGTAAACGTCACTAAATAATGCACAAGTCTGTTTTTAAAGAATAAGTACACAATATTACAGTATATCATTGCACATAACAAAAGAATAGTTTGAAATCTTTGGAAATAATACCATCCGTGTACTCACGCAAAACTGAAGTTGTGGTTTTAACTTGGGTTATGTTCGCTCTCTTTCCATTTCCTGTCATCTCTCAAGCTGTCCTATCAAAACTAAAGCCATGAAAAGCCAAAAAAAAACAACTTTAAATAAATAAATAAGTTACAGGTTGTTATTCAAATTAAGCTACATACATATGTATGTGAGTACCAGTAAACAAAAGAGCAGATAGGGTAAGGTGGATGAATGGGTCACCCACTGGACTTTCACATGAGAAACAAGGGTTAGACAGTTATTTTAACTCAAAACATGATTTATTTCCATTTTCTGCCCTCTTCTTAAACATCCCATGGTTGTCAGAGGAAACGGAAATACGAGTCTTGCATTTGTAGAACCAATCCCACTGCAATCTTTTGCACACTAATGAGGCTAAGTTAAGGTATTGTGACCAGCCTTACTGACTTCCTGCTGTCTTGTTGTCAAGGATGCCAGACAACAGGACATTCCCAGAAGCCACAGCTCTCAGAATAATACCATCACATCATTTTCCATTATCATTATTTGTTGCACTTCTATTTTTGCATGGATTTCCAGCAAGATGTTACCTGTTAATTAGAGGTGCCTGCCAATGGATTATGTCACTTCTCAGACAGAGCCAGGCTAGCTGTTTCCCTTTGCTTAAAGTCTTTATGCTAAGCTAAGCCAGCTGTCTTCTACTTTTAAAAAGGTATCAATCCTCTGTTTAGCAAAAAAAAGGTATAAGCAAATTTCCCAAATATGAATAAAGCTAGCTAAGCTACAATAAATCAGTAAACAGCAAAACATGTTTGCCCAAATTGGGAATATAATAATGTATATCTCCCTCAAACACAGACAGAAACATGCACACGTACGTGCAGTATAAATACAAAGAGTGAGGGTCTTTTGCAAAAAAAAAAAAAAAAGAAAACCAGAAAACCAGAAAACACACTTGTGGAGTCTGTTTCCTCCCACTCTTCCACAGTGGACTAAGTACTTGACTCTCAGGCTTCAGTGATCTAACATTGCCCTCCATCTTCATCTTGTCCTTGTCACCTGCTCATAATGAGCCAGAGTCAGTCAGCCAACCAGCACAATAAAGTAGCTGACAGCGAGACAGAGCGGGGCAGATGACCCTGCTGGCAGGAAAACTGAGAAAAGCACTGAAACAGATATCAGCCAGAGGAAGGACTGCGTATGTTTGTGTGATGGGTTCACCGTCTGGTCAACTGAAAGTGTTTCACAAAAAGGATGAAAAAAAGCAACATTCTTGGCTTGTCCCCACATAAAAAAGGGGTTTCACTACAAGATAAGGTTTATACTTGTAAACCAATGAAACGCCGTCCTTTCATTCGCTGCCTACTTTTTTCTCAGCAAAATTGAAGTTGTAAATATTCTGGTTAATTTAAACAACTGCCGTGTTTTAAGCCTCCAGCTTATTATCATCCGGTGTAGTTTTCAGTGATCACCTTTAGCCAGAAGGTTTATCTCAATTCACAGCCAGCTCTCAGGTTAAGTCACCTTTGAATGACATGCTTTAAACGTGCATTCTTCAATTTTGTCTTTACATAGACAATATCAAATGTGCAGCTGGTCCTACGAGTGTAACTTTTTTTTTAAAAAGACATCCTCACAAGCATATGTTAGAATCCTATAGCTTAATGTTGTGGCCAAGTCGTCATCTTCATTTCTGAGGCCTTGATTTCACTGGGCACGTCTCTGTGGTTTTCCATTCGGGAGTGTTCCAGAAGCTATGCACTGTGCCTGCGTGATGTTGTTGACTTGCTCAGATTAGGGACAGCCCCACTGGATGGGCACTGCCGCACCTTCTACCAAGCCTCTCCTCGCACTGGGGCGCATGGTGCATCGATAAAATATAGATAACCAAGAAACATGCATTCAGGGAAACGAGCTCAGTGCGCCCCGGTTTGGCTGGTGTGACACTATGTTCAGCCTGCACAGTCGCAGAAACGTGGCCCTTTGTCTTGTCTTGTTATAGTTCATTTCAAGAAGGTGAACACAGCTGAGCCGCAAGTATAAAAACAGAGAGTAACTGGATTTGACACCCATGGCGACCTGCCAGACAAACACCTCTTCGCTCTCAGACCATCCATCAGCCTAACCAGTCTGCCATCATCAGCTCTGTGTATGAATGTGTCTCTTTACAGCGCGGTATGCGTTTGTGGACCAATTTCATTTAATGTGTCTAGTTGTCACTGGAAGGAGGAATGTGTATACCTGGGGTTTTTATCATAGCGTGAGAGTGTGTGTGTGTGTGTGTGTATGTGTGTGTGTGTGTGTGTGTGTGTGTGTGTGTGTTGAAGGGGGGGTAAGGACGTAGCTCAGTCATGTGGCCTCCTGCTGCAGAGTGACCGCTCAGCGCTGCTCACCATGATGAAGTACCAGACACATTCCAGCACTTTAATAACAAATGGGCTGACAGGGAATGATGATGGTGGGGTATGGGCTCAGTCATCAAGTGTAATAATAGATTATTTTAACATTGTGCCTCGGTGCTACAGTCTGAAAAGTATCTCATGCTGAGACAATGATGGGAAATTTGGAAAAAGTTTGGAAAAGATTTGGAACATTTAGCGCGTTCATTTCAGACTATAGCTCCTGATAATTGAGCTCAGATAATAATTAGCGCCTCTGCAGACCAGTAGGAGATTGCTCTACTTTCCTTCCTTCCATCTGTTTTCTTTCCATCAGGACTCCCTTGCAAATCTCAGCCTTCTATTTCTAGTTCCACATGTTGCTGTTGGAGGATGGCCCGACTTCACTTCCGACATGAAGAACCACAAGAAAAAACAAACACTGTTCGTCTTTATCAGAGACACACAGAGAGATGACCACAGTGGCAGTGGGCAGGAGCTCCGCTGATCTGAATCCAAGGGGCCTTTGACCTCATTTTTCCCGCCATCTGACAGGTCATTAAGGGCTGGACTGAACGCCATCAATCAACGACTAACAGATTACTATCGACTCGCATTATTGCCTCCCTCCAAATAGTTATTTGAAAGCAAAAACACTTTATCCATCATTCAATCAATTAGTTATCAAAGCCAAAAAAAGTATGAGAATGTATCTCAAAGTAAATGAGCAATCAACCTGGTAATTTGTATTTACCTCTCTCTCTGTTCTATAGTATCTTAGTCTGCAGCAAATTACTTTAACACATGAATGTCTAGTTATCAAGCAGCTAAATTAGGAAAAAGAGTTATCTACAAAAAGAAAAATGTTTACCAGTTATGAAAAAAGATTAAGAGAGGAAACAACATGAGAACAAATAACAGATAGGCACTACAGGAAGTGAGTAAATCACAGCTCTGACCTCTGTGTATCAGTAAATCAGCCACTGGAGCTGTTTCTAAAATTACTGGCCACATAATATAAATGTTAAGGCTCAAAATAGAAAAATCAGCCTTGGCTCTGTAACAGTAAAAGTCAACCTGTAGAGAGAGATATTTACAACTTTCTAAAATAAAAGCACTGTTTGGCACACAGTGACCATGCAAGCTGCAGACTCCATCTTCAGCTTGATCTCCCACGCAGGAGTGAGGTATATGTCTGTTAACTGTAGGCTTGGAGGAGGAATTGGGAATTTACATACAGCAGGACATTGATAAGTGAGACCAACTGTTGGATTTTGTT
This sequence comes from Diplodus puntazzo, assembly GCA_963678695.2. Taxonomy (NCBI): domain Eukaryota; kingdom Metazoa; phylum Chordata; class Actinopteri; order Spariformes; family Sparidae; genus Diplodus; species Diplodus puntazzo. The sequence goes on from OZ023161.1 coordinate 6,926,118, forward strand.
GGACTTGTTGGCCCGTGAGGGTGGCGGTGAGCAAGTTTGCATTATTTGGTTCGTCCACTGTCTTGGTTCCCCTTTGCTAAATATGCAGTGCCTTGGTGGACAATATCCAACCATAACAACCCACAGTAAGTGTCTGAGGTCAAACAATTTTAGGTAACAAAGAAATGAAAAACGACTGTTGCAGCCTCCGTGATCATCCACATCATAGCTCTTAACAATGGATGAAAAACAGCCCACTAATTACTCTAGTTTTCTAACCAACTCTACCAACTTTAAACCTGGATGCTTATATTTAAAATAAGTGAATAAGTGAAAATAACATATGATGCTGGTGTATTCTGGTGGAGTGTTTTGACTCAGAATGACCTGATGTCCTCCGCAATCCTTAAGATTTTAAATCAATCTGAGAGCAGGGGTCAACAACTGCTGGAGTGTAAAGTGCCTCTGATAGAAACCAACAGTTGGATAACACTGTACTGCAATATGTGAAAGTTTGGCTTGGAAGTTAGAAATGGCTGTAGTTACAGGAACAACAAAGACACAGCTGATCAGTGTGTTTTTAAATGTTACACAGTTTATCCAAATTCATGATTCCTGTATTTTAAAATGAAGAACACACAGCTAGCTGGATCATGTTCACTTTTAAGAATATGGTTTGGTGTTTGGTTTGAAATATGTGCTTGGTCACTGTTTTTGTCCCCTGGGTCCAGTTAATCAACTGTGATCTGTATTATGTCACAACCCAACATCTATGTGTAAATAAACTAGTATCACTTGCTAAAAGCTACTGCTACTCACTGTTATGCCAATGTGAGAGGAAGTGAGAAGTGTTCTTACTGATTTCATCATCCTTGGAATATGGACAGAAAACTCAAGACTGCAATCACAACCCCAGTACTTGGTCACAAGCATTGAGGGAATTTAAACATTGTCTCATAGGGCCTACTTCCTCGTCATTTTTATATTTATATCTTTGACCTTGTCCAAACCAAAACTGTGGCAAGTGAGGAGAAATTACTGCCCTCTAGTGAGATCGTAAAATTTCCATTTTGGTTGTATTTGCTTTGTCCTTTTATTCACTCCTTATCTCCTGGGTCCTGCCCCTCCAGAATACCAAGGGGTCATCCAGACGTGTCCCTTGTTGGGAAGGCTCTCCCTGGGCAGAGGGCAGTTGGTCTCTGGGCAGACAAGCCCATGGAAAACTACAGAGGCGAGAGAAAATGACACTGGCTCTGCTAATGGAATCATAATAGAGAAAGACATTCGTCTGTGTCCTTGCTGCTGAACTATCAAAACAAACAGACCCGAGATGTATCAGAGTGGGTCAGTCAGTGGGATTACTTGTCCATTTGTTATCATCTCTCTGCTCTCCTATCTCCAGTACTGCTGAATAAAAATTATATAACTTTCAGGTCAATAACAGGCTGTTTTAGCTTCATTACTTTGAACTTAGTGCAGTCTGCAATGCATTTTTTCATCCTCATCCCATGACCGCTCAAATGACAACAATACACTGATATTTAACTAACTAGATTTTCACTATACCAGGATGATACTGATGATCCAACGTCAGGGATCTGTCATCGGCTATTTTCAGATTTCAGCAGTGAAGCAATGAAGTCCGTGTGACAGTCAAAAAAGGCTTGGGAACTGGTCCACAGGAGCTTCAGGGCCATAAAGCTGTACAGTCTCCCTACTTGTGCCATGAGAGCTACTAGAGTCAGCCACCAGGCACACCCTCTCTAGGCAGCACTACCTCAATCGCTGGCAAAAAATCTGAATACTGGATGATTTTAAAAAACAGTTTCCACTGCAAGAGATTTACAAAGACGAAGACTAGCTAACTCACCATGAGAAAAATTAACCACCATGAGAGGAAATCTGACACAGGTGTTTAATCACATGTGCACACGCAGAGCATAAATATCATAAATATATTATTATATACATATATCATATAAATGTGATTGGTGAGGGTTTGGTACGCAGATGCTTTAATCTTGTCTGCAGCCTCAAGTGGTTTGTCATTGAGTAATAATTCACTTAGTAGTTTAGTTTATATACAGAGAGAGAGACATGATGCCATGTTTTTCAAAAATCCAGCTACACTAGCTCTATTTGAGACATTCACCTCCTGCTCAGGAAGTCTGCAATGCTTCACCTTTTCCCTTCACATTCTCCCCTTAATGCTTTAAAGTTATTAACGGTTATTGCTGCTACGCTCAACGTGCGCTGTTAAAATTCATAAACATTTTTCAACATTGTCAGGAGTTATACACAAATCACATGTTACACAAAACCCTCCGTTTATTGTTTCAGCCTCACAGGTCCCATCTATTTGAAACAAAATCTATGAAAACAAGGTCAAACGTAGCAGCCGTTATCTGTGAGTTCAAGCTGCGGTTCAACCTCAAAACAAGAAGAACACAACCGTGTTGTTATGGACAGAAAGGCCTCCAATCTCTGACATTTCCACTGGTAACCAAATACATTTGTAGCATAATGGACCGTGGCAGGTCGTTCTGGGCCTGTGATTTAGAGGGTAGTGTGTGTGTGAGTGCATGTGTGTGTGTGTGTGTGCGTGTGTGTGTGTGTGTGTGTGTGTGTGTGTGTGTGTGTGTGTATGTGAGGCTAAGAGAGACATACTTCTGAGTTCATGTGAGTCTTCGTACCACTGGAAATGGAATATGCGCTCACAAATGCAAAACCTGCACCTTGAAACAAGAGAAAGAACACCAGAGAGAGAAAGAGAGAGTCGTAGAGAGACGGAGAGATAAAGATCACGGTTGTGACAGGTTTATAGGATCCCCTGGAGTGAGAAAGAGTTCTCCATCATACCGACCGTGAGCAACCCACTGAGGGATGGACTCACAGGCCGACACCTCTTGTAGCCTGTGTGTGTGTGTGCACGTGCTAGTCTGTGTCTGTATGACCCAGACCTGAGCTTTAGGCCCCAAACTCCATCAATAACAAAATGGCTTCGTCTTAGGCAGTGGAGTGCATGGCAAAGACAACCACGCACACGCACACACACACACACACACACACACACACACACACACACACACACACACTGTAACACACACATTCCTACAGATATGCAAGCATCAGTGACATTGTTGGTCTGTGGGAGGACCATGTACCCATAAGAAGTTAAAGCCTTCCCAGGAAATCAGAAACGTATGTCTGCCGCCACGGTGGTCCTCCATGGAGGATAATTCTGTCACAGCCACAGTCCACAGAGTATCACCGAGCAGCCCCGCTCCTCTATCTCTCACTTCCTCCTATCTTTACCTCGCTGATCCTTTCTCTGCCCATGTCTATAACACATTTTCAAGGGTTCACAAAAATGTTTATGGCAGAGACCCTACTCTCATTAAGTCACAGCGCACTTTTACATATTTGGCCCCAGGGACTTGCCTTGCGAAGTTATACACTACAATCCACCAAAATAGAACAAGCCTAGCTGCTGAAAGCTGACTCAATCAGCATGCTATGGGCAGAAGTTCAGGTAATACTGTGATACCCTTTCAAGTTTTGATTTCAATCAATAGTTCAGGAAAGCAAGTGTTGCCTTCCTCAAGTTATGTGAAGAAAAGATTCATGATTTTAGAACCAAAGTTGAGATAATGCTAAGATAACTGGTAGCTACCATCTTGAGCCAATGCTGCTAATGGACGTTAATGTCAAAAGTAATACATTCTTAGTTCACCGTCACAGAGGAGCAGCTGCTTCCTTCGGTGGGTTAAATGGAAATGATGAACATTATTTAGCATATGCATATATTAAACGTTCTCCACTCTGCCTTACTGAAAACCTCTGGACACTGCAGGATCTTTTATTCTAAAAGATGAGCACTCTCTTCAGTTTTTTGAACTTCAAAACATAAACCTCAGAATCCTGCATCACTTAAAAGTCATTATCAATTCATTCATTTTAATAAAAGCCTCAAGACAGGAATAAAATATGGTCTTATCCCAGGACTTTACAAATCTACTAAATAAACGAAACATGAGAAAAAAGGTAACTGAAGGAAAACAAGCAAAATAACTAATAACTCCTGGTGAGTTGTGCGATCAGTCAGAGGCTGAACTGCCACACAAACACACAGAACTTTGGTGCATTGCCATGCAATTGTGATGCATGTAAAATGATTTTGTGCTTGTGCTATTGTTGAAACTTGGTTGCATAATTGGCCAGTCGTTGGCACGCACACTGATGTGGGAAATATGAAGCCATTTCAGTACCTGTATGCTTCTGACACACCTTCAAATGTTGATTTATAATCTAAGTTAATTGACTTTCTTTTAAAAAGAGAATGTTAGGAATAACCTTTCAAAGTCTATCTTTATGGCATTGTTTTCTTAATAGTTTAACATTACAGCATGAATATTCAATGTAATTGAAAGCTTGTAGTTGCTATTGTATTTCTAATGTTGCAAAAACAACAGGCTGGAACATCTATCTAGCACAGAGTTCAAGAGTCTGTCATACAGATGTTGACAAACGCAGTTGGACCATATTAAAAGGTTAGAGGACCTGTGCTAAGAAGTTATAAACAGAATGACTTCAGGTTGTAATGAACCCTCTTATCGCTCAACTTCATCAACATGTTTTGCCCCAGTTGTTGCTATAGTTACAGCTGCTCGTGGTCAACAGTGTGCAGGAGGTGGTTAGTTAAAGCGAACGGGAAAAGTGCAACTGAGCCCATCATCCATTTAGTTCCTTCCCTATACTTTTTAGAATTTTTATTTTTTTTTTGATTTTGACATTTAAAAGTTCAAGTAGTAATGACTAATGTTATGGTAAAATCCTAAAGAACACTTTCCGAACCACTGGCCTGTATCTCCAATATTTGTCTCCTTCTTTTGCTGTATTTCTTCAATCTTTTTCTCCCATGTCTACTTCCCTTAATTGTCTCTTTCTCTTTCACAGTTTCTATGATCTCTCAATATGTAGATATGCCCATCGGTAAAGATAATTCATAACTTGTAGAGTCTGATAACTGCTTGAAAAGGGAGAGTTGGCTGGAACATAAGGCCTGGGCTTAAGAGCCTATAAATGATGTGGAGGGCGAACTTTCAACTCTGGTGACCTTTGACAGCAGTGTGACGTTTCAGAGATTATCTCCTCCGCTCCACTCTCTCCTCGTGGGTGAAAGACGAGTGGACTGTGTGTGCGCTCGTGAGCATAGGTGTGTGTTGAACACAAGTGATTCACAGCTGAGGACACACTCTCAGAGAGACTAGGAGTGCAGTCAGTCATGCTGAGCCCCGCTAAGGAAAAGGTGAAGCCTGTTATTTATCAGCGTCGTGAGGTTTCACCGCAGTAAAAATGTGCAGAGATAGAAACCACAGAAGACAAACGGCACAACAATATTTCAGAGCTGAGACTACAGAAATGCTATGTGAAGAAAACAGTCAAACACAGAGAAGTTTTAGTTTGGGTGTTTTTGTTTTCTTTCATTTTAATTCTACTCATAAGTTCAACTGTTAAAAGGGTAGTTAACTGATTTACTGTGTGTATACACTCACACACGTCCTGTAGCTGATAACAGATTTTCAAATATTTGGTTTGGGAGCGATGGATTAAGACCAGTATTCCATGTAGATTAAATTTAGCTTAGTGAAATGCTGGAAAAACAAGTATGTTTTCATAAAATGATAACATTGTTACAGTGGTTTTCTATCGTTGACTTATCGTTGAATGTAGCCACTGAACAGTGTAGTGGTAAATGAAAAGATTCCATGTTAAAGGAATCCTGCTTCTGAGCGAAACATAAGCCATGTAAGTTAAAAAAAACACATTAAATTGCAGGAGCTTGGATGAAAGAGTTAAGACTACATTCAGTTGCTAGCTTATTAGGTGCACCTAGCTAAAACGAATGCTGTCTAATGAAATAAATCCTACATTCTTCAAGTTAATTTTGTTCATTTAAGCAACCGTAAGTGCTAGTAGTCAACAGACAGACTCTCCCAGATTAGCAGCTCACAGTAAACACGGCCAAATCGTAACTAATTAACAACACAACCTCTGAGAAGATGGAGGCTAGTTTGACAATAAGGAGTACAGTATTGAGGTGTTTGGCTTCTGGCAACCCGAGACTACATCAGCAAATACTTTCTGTCTAGCATAATGCCGTTACTAGCGGTTACTTCAGCAAAAAAGTTACCAGTATCAGTCCAACAGGAAACGGCATATATCACTTCAGTAGCGTAACTGGCCACCGTCATTCTCTGAGGCTGTGTACGGTCCTGTTCCAGAGATGTTCATTGAGAGGCTGCTGGTTGGCAGTACTTTACTTTTGTAACAACAAAGGTATCCAGGTTGAGGCAGATCAGCCAGAAGAGGGAGAACCTGAAAAAGTTTCTATGTAAAATATGTGGTCGTGGTCCCCAGAAACACTCTGCTCTGGCAGTGTCCTTTTTATACAGCGATAGCAGCATCGTTTAAATTAAGAGCACGATTATTGGACAAAGAAATAATATCTTCCCCTGAGGGCAGGTCGAGCCATCAACATTTTTTATTGTTTTCCTGTAAAATGCAAACTCAAATACTGTTAAAGATTCTTACAAAATTATCTTTTTGCCATTGTTGTGCCGGTTACTGGTGTATAGGTGAGATACAGAGCAAGACATCTGGATAAAAACACTTAAACGTTGAGTTTGACTCCATGGGAACTTCGGACCATCACATGGTTTTGCTTGTTTTTGTGCGCTTATTCCAAATCACACAATCCTTTTACGATTCTAAACATTTTGATGTACTATTTCTTCTATTCCAGGTAGTTAACATTTAATTCCGTACAGGAGGTAATAAACAAACAAAGTTCTGAATTTTGTGTAATTTATCCCAGTGAACTTTATGTCTGCATTCATTTTTAAGTGACTCTGCACTTAGGTAATCCAGTGCAGAGTTTTGGTGGAATCAGTACGAACTTAAACTTTGCTATCAACAATATGCAATTGTTTATACAACTTATGCAATTATCCATAGTTTGTAGTAGATAATTATAGAACTCAGTATGTAAATGTAAAGTATGTGGTTTTGAAGGGTTATTTAAACGAGAAACCGATGAGATGTGTTTGTATTGCTTGAAAGGCACATTTCAATGCAAATTTTAATTTGTATGAACGGGAAAATCTTTTAGATTTAAATCAATTACAATTATTAAACTGCTATATGTTCGAAGATTTGCCACATAGAGAAAAAGAAAAGAGGTGAGTTAAGAGGAGCAGGATCCGCTCTCTCCATAATAATCTGCTCATTTAAGTATTTTTACAGGGCCAAAGGAGCAGCTGCACTTCTTCACTTTAAGACTGCAGAGTACACTCAAAGTGCCAGGATTGCACTCAGCCTTCGTCTCAGCAGACATCTACTGCACCATTTAATACGACTTCCCGACCAGATTTACTGTGATGGCTTTTGAGGCAAAGAGGTATAATATGACAAAACATGGCCCCATAACCCCAGGATATTCAACAATGTTTAGCAGTGAGACCCATTTAGCTGGACGATTGGCAAATATATTGCTTTCCTCCCTTCTCGTGTACAGAATTTCAATAAAATGGGGCAGTAAATCAGGCTTGAATTCAAACTTGTGACTGCTCTTTTACTTTACAGGCCTCTATATTTGAGCTGAGGGCACAAGGTGTTGTGGCTTTTTAGTGTCAGTGTGCTGTCCGTTACTGCGCTGTGCTGTGTTATTATTTGCATTTCATCAGTGCAAGGGTTCAACCTATGTTGAGACTTACATGAAATAAAGCGGTACACATGCGATAGGTCATTAGGCACAAGTAAAACATTTACACTCCACTCTATTGTTTTACAGAAAAAGGAAGTGACACAGTGGGTGATACAGATGTACGGAATCTTTGGACAAGTCCTGTCTAAAGTGTTTTAAAATGTCTTAGGGGTTGACTTAACATCAAATTACACACATATGCACAATACAGTGTGTGCTCAGGGACACAATGATGGAATGTGAATGTCAGCGGGCTCTTTATTTACTCTCCATATAAAACACTGAGCAGTAATTAACAGCAGGTATCCTCCCTAGGCAGAGGGTAATTGACTGTTTCAAAGCGCCAACACTTCATAACCCAGGCTGTGTGTGTGTGTGTGTGTGTGTGTGTGTGTGTGTGTGTGTGTGTGTGTGTGTGTGTGTGTGTGTGTGTGTGTGTGTAAGCCAGAAACTGTATGTGAGAGAGAAACCGAACGTGTTTGTGCGCATGAGTGTATTAAAATTAACTCCTTTATATTCTGCACCTCCCCCACCTCTCCTCCCCTCCCCTCCCTTCCTCCCGGTAAGGATAAGGGTCAGCGGAGGTGGGCAGAGCCACTCAAACGCTCCAGATTTCTTTATGAGCGCATTAACATTCAGGCGTATTCATTATCAGTAAGTGTAGTAAGATGGACCAAGCGGAGACCTTGTGCCACCATCAAAATGTGCGCTGTTAATTTTTTGTACGTGAGCAGAATACTTGCGAGAGCTCAAGAGAGAAGAAGCCTATTTTCTTTATCAAGTCAACAAGGACAGTTTCGGGCCAGTGACAAAAACTTAAACTTCTCTGTCCATGAACCTGTCGTGCATAAGGACTTTAAAAATGTACAAAGAAATCTAGTGGTTTTGCATGACAACATGAAAATACTTAGACCTTTCTTAAGTGTGTCAAATGAGTTTTAGACTTTTCATAGTTCCTTTGTATTGCTGTTCTCACATAGAACTGACTGAAACCCACTGGGCAAAACTGCCATTACTATTTAGCCCCTTTCTGAGATACACCTTAACCCTTATATGTTAAGAAAGTGAGGCTAGATTTTAGGGTAAGACCCTTCATACGTGTTCTGCCACAGGAGGTAACAAAACAAGTGGAGAAAGTAGCTAATATTGTTTCGGTCTGTCGCACTGAAGAAAGATTTACTGGTCAATCTACGCTCCTACCCTCACCTATGGTCATGAAGTTTGGGTCGTGACCGAAAGAATAAGATCCCGGATACAAGTGGTCGAAATGAGTTTCCTCCGCAGGGTGGCGGGGTGCTCCCTTAGAGATAGGGTGAGGAGCTCTGTCACCCAGGAGGAGCTCGGAGTAGAGCCGCTGCTCCTGCACATCGAGAGGAGCCAGCTGAGGTGGCTCGGGCATCTGTATCGGATGTCCCCCGGACGCCTCCCTCGGGAGGTGTTCCTGGCATGTCCCGCCGGGAAGAGACCCAGAAGAGGACCCAGGACATGCTGGAGTGACTATGTCACTCGGCTGGCCTGGGAATGCCTTGGGATCCTCCCGGAGGAGCTAAAGGAAGTGTCCGGGGAGAGGGAAGTCTGGGTGTCCCTGCTCAGACAGCTGCCCCCGTGACTTGGCCCCGGATAAGCGGAAAAAAATGGATGGATGGACGGTAGCTAATATTATGACGCCTTGCACTAGTGCTATCAATGTTAAGGTTCAAACTAGCCACATGAGCACCCAATACTGCCACCCATGCTGTCAGCCAAATCAACCACACAATCAAAAGTCAATGAAAAGTCGAAATGACCCAAATGTTTACCTGCATGAATGAAAACGTTGTTTTTTTTTTTTTTATACAAGTATGTTTTAACTTTAATTTTGAGCTAAATGTTCATGTTTTCAATGGCTGACACCCTGTAGCTGTTGTCTCTGACCATTGGGGGGTTCAAAATCTGACTAGGTTTAAAATTGGTCGTTTTGCAGGATAGGTGTCCTCCTCACCTGGAATCGGGCTGGAGACAACATCAATTTAGTCACCCAAAATAATTTCTGCTTTTACCGCTCAGTTTAGAGAATTGTTGGCTTAAAGTGCAGACACACATAACCCTGTGGTCAGCTGCTTTAATGCTCACATCAGGCCACATGTTCTTTCCTCCATCATCCTTACAAGGAACATAAAGTTAACGAGAGGCATGTGTTAGCATGTGTTAATTAGAGAATGCTTGCTAATTGATATTTGTTAATTAGGTTCGGGAGGGGTTTGGGGGTTGTTGTGCTAACTGTTATCTCTTAATGTATGTCAATACGTGTCAACAGATTTGAACGGGTTGTGTCTTCAACAGCAGCAGCAGCAGCAGCAGCAGCAGCAGGAGAAACAACATGGTGTGGACCAAAGGGGCCTCCACAATTAGAGCTCCTCTGAGACATGCAACCCTGATTGGCCATGACGGTAATTAACATTCATTAGCATGTTAACAGTTGCAGGCCTTTGACAACAGTGCTTGGCCTTCGCAGTTTATTTGTCTGGCTGTTTGCTGTTACATGCATTATTGTGAATACATGACTCCAGTAAACCAAATGTAACACACTTGTTTTGTTGTTTCATTAAATGTGTCCTTGTCTGTAAAAAAACTGCCAGCTTTTTGTAGAGTCTGCTCTGTCAAGTTGTGTTGCTTTGGTCAGTGAGGCAGTACATTGTTAGCTGTACTGTATTTGTTGATCCAAATATACTTTTGAAAGGAGTAACATATTATATTAGAACCAAATTAACTGCCAAGATTATTAGGAAAACAACTGACACAATGGAAAACAAACGTTTTATTTAAAGTATATATGATAATGTTTACATTTCAACACTGCTTTGTATACATACAACGTTATGTTTAAATGTTTAAAATATAGTAAAGTCATATAAATGTTGAACGGAATAATCAGTGCCCTCTTCTCCTGCCTAGCTATAGTTGTAGTTATACTATTGTATAGTAGTTATACAATGACATGCCACAACAACAAATGAATAGTGCATTTGTATGCATGCGTAAAGTGAACAGGAAATTATTCAAGCCAAAAACTAGACAGCTCCTATAGATCTATATATATATATATATATATATATATATATATATATATATATATATATATATATATATATATATATATACTTAATGCATTGATATAGGAGTGATATATTTTAGAACATTTTAACCTGGACTACCGGTAGTTACCAAATATGTGCTACAGAACTATAAATACAGTAGCACCCCTTAATAGAACAGTAAGTTTTAATGTTTTAGTATGTCAGTTCTTTGTCTTTTGGGCAGACGGAGCCTCTCTGTGTTGAGAAACTGTTCGATTTTGGAGATCTGGGCTCTGAATGATGACTGTTGGTCTTCCCTCTCCTGGGAGCAAGATAGTTCAAAGTCTAAACCTGAACTCGGACCTGGAGCTGGAGCTCTGCTACACCTGGTGTAAAGACAAACTACATTAGCTATTCTAGAAATTGTAATACAATCGTTCCAATGGCAGAACTCCTAGAGAATTTTGAACCACCTTCATGTTATGTTAAAATAATGACTTAAGACTGATATTCATAACTCATTGTGTCAACATATCATACTTGTTATAACCCTCATGGTGCTTCAGTGTTAAGCCTTAAGACTGAGACTGTGTTCACTCTCTATGCCCTTCTGCTCACTTTTGTAGTGGCCGACAGCATCAGGCTACTTTTTTGGTAGGTTTTCTCTGCATAAATGTTACTGTTTGTCAAATATATAATATTGCTTAAATCTATGTCCTTGTCCTATGTTGATGTCAGTGTCCTATGTTAGTGTTTAAATATATCATTTCAATAAATGATAAGTTATCAAGGACGATGCCTGGCTATTCAAGAATGTTTTTATTCAGCTGACTAGACATGAATGTGATTGTGGATGACCTGCAACAACAGTCAAATCTACTTTGAAATTGAACTTTCTTTGATTCTATATTGTAGGTAATTGGACTTTTTTCAGTTTATTGAATACAAAAGTTGCCTATGATATAGCACTTCGAATTACCATGTCCTGGATGACTGAGAACCTTCATCAACTTTGATATTTGTATGACCACCAGAAAGAAATTTGAATTCTGGTACAAGGCAGAACATCGTTTCTAGTTGACACTACTAGGTCCTCTTTATGTAGAGTAAGTAGACTTACCCTGGGGTGTTCTGCCATGGCAGTGTGGTGACGGTGACGGAGGATGTGGGGACTGGAAAAGAACTGATGGACTGAGAAGCTCTGCTCTCCTGTGTGCAAGTGACACCAAAAAGTACAAACAGTGTAACTCAAACATCTACAGAAAAACAGTAGATCTTGTAGTTAGCCTAGGAGAAAGCATTTAAAGGATAATTTTGCTCTCAAGCTTCAGTGCCTCTTCAGGAACATTAACTGATAAACAAATGCAGGGGAGACAATAACCAGTGGCAATTGATATGTAACAGTATCCAGGCCAGAGAAAGCTGGACTGAACTCTGTGTGATGTTCCCAGTGTTCAGAGTCTGCAGAAAATAAAGACTCTGGCCCTCACTACAATTTGTTAAACTATCAGAGCAGTTTTTTTAAAGTCATGTTGTACTCTATCTCCCTCAATTGCCAGCACCTGGATCTTATAAAACAGAGGGTGACAGTTTGCGGTGATGGTGACAAAAGAGAGCATGAGTGTGTGAGAGTGAAAAAGTGAAGCACAGAATGAAAAAGAGAATTAGCAAGAGGATGGAGAAAGAAAGTGAGTGAGTGAGAGACAGCTGATGAAGTGAGAGAGAGAGGAGATGGATAATGACTGAGTAAGTGAGAGAGGAGAGGTACCCAAGCATCATTAGCTCGATTTTCTTCCACAGGTCGTTCATTCTCTGTCTGTCTGGCTGTCTACAGGACGTCCATGAGCTCAGCATATACTGTATCAGCTATGTCCTTTCACTCAACACCTGACTTAACATTTGTCAAAGTTTTATATGTCCAAAATCTTTCTCAGATATTCTGTACATTCAGTTCAATGTGTTGGCCTGAACTCATATTTGCTTGCTCTCACATTCTGAGCTTTCGGTACCACAAAAATGTTGAAAAAGCATTATATTGTGTAGTTATTACAAGGACATGTCAGGTTGATATAGAACAAGTATTCATTAAGCTCTAGCAGAAATTTCCCCTGAGGTCCGCTCACACATATTTTATAAAGAGTTGAAGCTCAGAATCTGTGGAACATAAACGACCTGACCAATTTATTTGATAGAGAAAATATTTTATAAGGGCCATTCTAACTTCTTCTGAGGAGGCTCATATGTTTCTATGCGAACATCACACTGTGATCATTTCCTGCTGTTCAGCATCAAGTTGTAATGCAGAACAATGCCGTGGCTTTACTGCGGTGAAATATACCTGGACACTGGCTTCAACAGCTGAAATTAAATTTTCCACATAGCTGTGAGCTGAGTTCATACAATGAGGATTCATTAATATATCATATGAGATGTACTGTAGGGCATTTAAATCATCAGTGGAGTTTTATCTCTGTTACCCGTGTTAGTTAATAGTATGTGGAGCTTCATGTCATTTTAGAGTATCAGTTGGTGGGGAAGTCATAAAAAAACAGCTTCTTTAACTGACCATGTCTGCTGTTGCTGTCTCTCCCATGGCCTTCAACTCTCCCTGCTGGTGTCTCCTCCAGGAAGCCGCGGTCCCACAGACACTGGAGGCATTCAACAGATCTGACGCACTGGCAACCACCAAGGGGACTACGAAGAATGAGGTGAGACAGCAAGAACAGCAAGAAGGTAAGGATGAATGATCATTAGAGATGGTATGAACCGCAGATGCACTCTGAGTTCAGTCTGTAAGAGGTTACCAGTGGAGCAACAGTTCAGCTCTACTTCAACGGCAAAATGCTTTTTAAATTGAATGCATCATATAAGCACAACCATCACCTTTGTTATGCTTGCTTTTGAGGAACCTGGGCATTGTGGTGGAAGGATGTCTGAGGAATCCACCAGGACCAATTTGTTTCTGCTCAGATGCATTAGATCCCTGAAAAAACAATGTTTTCTTATAACCATTTAAAAAGTACTGATCTTGTATACAATGATTTTTTGTGCTTTAACACATTTGTAATTCTAAATGGCACTGAAATTTTGATTTTTCAACCTCTGGTGGACCTTACTATCAGCCATAGTGGTTCTGCTCTTTCTACATTAAAGGGGCACTATGCAACAATATTAGCAAAAATTACCCTAACTATGCAGGCTGAAAGTCATTCTGAATGTTCTTTGACACTTTCTGGGTCGTTTGGTCATTGCTACGACTCCCCCTAGCGCTTCTGGGCGGAGAAACGGAACATGCAACTTGCTGCCATCGGTCCGAAGTCAATCCGGAAGTGAGCCGGCGGAAGTATCCCGCCGCCCCTCGAAAATGTAGTCAGATTGTAGTTTCGAAACTGCTTTACGGCAAACACACCCCCAAACATGGAACCGGGTAGATATAAACTGCCAGTTGCAAGGCAATTGTTGTATTCCTCATGTATCAGTCGACTATAAAGAGACCCAAGAAGCCACAGTCGGAGGAACAGAAGAAGAAGAAAAAGGAGCTTGACAAAAAAAAAGAGACCAGACACGAGAAAACATAGGACGAGCTTTTGAGGAGTCCAAAACAGGCGCCGACTTGGCGTTGTTGCTGTTGAAATTGTGAGTGGATGAACTTTGTCTTTGCAACGTGACTTGATAGTCTTTTGAAGGACGTTATTGCTTGACTGTTTTACTGTGAGCCCTGCATGTGTTTAGCTTGGTTTCTTGATGGCTCGCTCGATAGTTAGCGGGTGTTTAGCGTAGCAGTCACTTGCTACCAAACACGTTTGTTTGCGTTCTGATTCCAGGTTCTTGTTGGTTTTTAGATATCTAGTTCGGTCTTTGAATGTCGCATGATTTGTCGCCTGTATCTTGCGATATGTCCGGCTGAACACAGAGCACGAAGTGCATTAAGTGCCAGACGTGACTCGCTGTTTAGCCGGCCGGCTTCTTAGAAAACAGATGCACATGGTAACGTAGTAGCAGCTAGGTGGGCGGGGGAGGCTCGTCAACAAGTCTTTTCGACAGTGTATCTGCGCCGAAGCTGTAGGGGGAGCCCTGCAGCGAAAAGCGTATGCACAAAACTGGTGCAAAGCTAGAAAACGGCGAAGGAATCTGGTCTGGAAACTGCTGCTGCATAGTCCGGCTTAAAAATGTAATATTGTTAGGGTTAGGTTACAATGTTGATACCTTAAGTCTCATTTTTATAATCCCGTGAAGTAAGATAAGCAATCTAAGCAATTAGACTACCAGATGTTTTTGTAAATATCCCTAATTGACCACATGTATCTAAACCACTTCTTTGAAAATAAAACTGTCAATTGAAAATGTTGATTAAAACTGTCCTGTAGAACAGTAGTGACTGATAAGAGGCCGCAGAGAAAGAATAAATAAGCATTTTATTTATATTTTATTTCCATTATATTGGCGATCATACTCAGAAAGTTGTTTTATTTTAAAAAACTGATTCTCTTTTAACAACATCCGTTTGTTCCTCGTCGTTGACATGTACCTGTTTCCGTCACGGTATACCCCAAAAAATAAGTCCTCAAGATAGCTGAGATTAGTGGAAAACAAACGTCTTCGGAGAGCTACTATGCAAAGAATAAAGGAAAAGGCCAAATGATGAGACGGAAGAAGAGGGAGATGGACAAGTGTATTCAAGTTGGTTGATAAAGTGGCTAAACTGCAGCTGTGGGGACGGCGAGTGGACAACTGCTGGAGACTGCAAATGACGGTGGCCTTAAAGTATGTTACCTTAGTAAGTTACGGAGTAGACTGGGGAAAGGAACACACTTTTGGTGTTTATGTACTTTGTTGTATAATTGTATTTTATTTCCCCGTAATCAAGTGCGCACACCCATTGACCATTATTCTAGGTTTAAGATGTACCGATTTTAAACATCTGTTAGGTTACATGCCCATATCTCTACAAAGAGGTCAGTAATCCGTTATCTCAACCAACACACAGTAGGGGCTGTTTTGAAGGCCACCTAATGGCTATGTTAGCAATTCGAAATGTAATAACTGAACAAACAGACATATCAGCCTCAGCTTACTGTTTTTCTCTGAGTGCAGCTCCAGTCTAATGGCGACCTGTAAGTTCCGTTGCTGGGCAGAGATGACTCATTGTTAGTGTCTTCAAGCAGCATTTCTTTTGCTGTAGACTGCACATAGCATATTGCACTGCTGGTCTCAGGTGATGCATTACTCTCGTGACTTGGACAGACAACTCTTGTAGTCTTCTTTTCATCTCCTGTGTTTTCAAAGTTTTCATGTTTCATGTGCTCCTGACAGCTGCCAGTCTCAGCCTGGGACTCAATGTTCACAATTTCAATTGTGGCATCAACACAGGCCTCCTTCACGTCAGATTTCTTCACATGTTCTGGGACAGTCTCAAAGTTATCGTCTTCACTTGTGTCTACATCTGACTGACCTTCCCTCTTCATAGATGCACTGGAATCACCATCCTCACCATCATTTACCAGAGACCTCTGCTGTCCACACTGCCGCTCTGACGTCTCCTGACTTTGAGGTAATGCTTGTGGTTCAAACATTGTTATCACTAGCACACAATCTTCCCTCACATGTGCGTCACACATTTCATCTCTTTGCTCCATGTTTCTGGTAATGACGGAAGGCTTACTAGGTTGTGTTTGTGCTGCATTTGTCTCTAACTCTTGGATACTGACAATATTATTTGACTGAGTAGGTAATGCCACAGTATTGGTCTGTGAGTTTCCAACACTTGACTGATTCAGATGTTCAAAAACTTCAGTGGGGATGTTGGCTATGGGTTTTTCGGCTGGTGTCCCTTGCATGGTTTTCTCATACACCTGATGAAGTAAATCTTGAGCAAAGGTTTGGGGCTCATCATGACAGCGTCCTTGAACCTCTTGAATGTTTGGTCCATCATTGACACTTAGGTGCTCATCAGAACAGAAGGCATGTACTTCTCTCCTCAACTCGTATGCTTTGTTCACAAGAGTGGAGTCAGCAACCATCTTACTGACATCGTGAGGCAGACTCTTCGAGAAGTCTGAGGACTCAGAGGCAGCCAGTGGTGACTCTGTGTCCACGAAGTCAATGACCTGCTGTGCGTGGCTCTTCTTAGTAGTTGTATCAGTAGTCGTCTGGGCCAGTATCTGCATTTCTGGACTGTGTGACCCTGTCTTCCCTCTCTCCTCCACTCCATCTGTTCCTTCTCCTTCTTTCGTTTCTGTTTTAGGCTCTTTGGTGTCCCCTGAATCCTCTGTTGACCGCTGGATATCCTCCCTTCTATCTGTTGTTTTGGCCATGAGCATTCCTCTCGTTTCTGTAGTGCTTCTTCCCACCTTTACGTTTTCTCCTAGCACTTCTTCTTTATTCCACTGCTGCACCCCACTTGTTGTCTCATCTTCTCTGTTGCTTTTTCCATGTTCCACCTCATCCTTCCATCCCAGTTCTTTCTCACCTCCATCACTCTTTTCTTTGCTCAGTAAGTCTCCAGATCCATCAACGGACATGTAGCCAGAAATTGATGCACCCGAGGTGTTGCTCACATTGCTACATCTGCTAATCAGCGGACCATTAGCAGACCCAGAGGAAGCACTATCAATTAAATCTGAAACTACATCAGGATCACTCTGATGTGTGTTAGGGTTTTTGATGTATTTGTTTGACACGCTGCTGTCACTGCCTGTAGTTCCAGATGGACAACAGAGTTCAAAAAGGTTGTTGTTGTTAAGTGGGCAGGTATCAAGGTTTGATGTGTTTAGGGGCTGCTTAAATTGAGACTGTTGATGGGGGATTGGGATTTCTTGTTCTAAAAAAGAAGACAACATTCATGTTGAATTGTATTGGTCATAAAAATACCGTAGCTTCCTAAATATCAACAAAACAATGTAGAAATATTAAGTCATAATAATGTTATGTTATGTTATGATATAACAAGTCATGACATATGTTTATTTTCTGTATGTTTATTTTGAACTGTCTGACCTCCAGGTGATCCACTGACTACTGGCTGAGTCACCACATCGGTCTCATCCAGACAGTCTGGCTTCTTGGTCTGAGACAAGGCCAAGTGCTGCAGGCTGCCAAAGACAGGTGGCTCAGAGCTGGAGATATGTTCATTAGAGGTTTCCTCTCCTCTTGTTCCGTCCACAAAAGTGGGAAAGAGTTGGGTAGAAACACTGAGGCTCTGACTGCTGTCCCTCCTCTGTGCAGAGAAAAATAAACAGTTAAATGCTAAGGATAGACAATTGCTTATATTTCACTTTTTTACCACAACACCTGCAGCTGTAATTAACTCATTCACTCACTCACTGAGCTAGTTGTATGAATTGAGGCAAGTTTTCTCTGACATTACAATCATTTACTCAGTTAGCAATGTTGTGCTAAGTAAGTGCTGGTGTTGCTAAAAACATGTGTTGGATGTCACATTCAACTACACTTGCTTGTATTGTCTCTTGTTAATAAAACAAATGTGTATTTCAAACCGTTCTATTCAAATATTTTGTTAAAAACACTTTTAAGTGTTAACAGTAACACTACCATAGCCTCCAAACTGAAAATCAATCTGACCAAAAACTTGATAAGCTACATTATGGTAAGAAGTTTATGGATTCATGAAATTATACTGTTTAAGCACCATGCTGAAAAACAGCCTTTCAAAGGCAGTTTGGTCTTGTCTGTAAACATGTTTTTCTTTTAAATATTTACTTGAGACAACCTTTTTTACTTTTTGATCCATAAGACTATTGAGCAAGTGCTTGTTATATTGTGTTATATTGTGCAGTAGTCAGAGGGCCGAACATCTCCAGAGGACTTGGTTAATGTTTTACATTCATCTTCATACGAAAAAAAAAAGGAAAAGCTGTAAGGTTGTTCAGGTAAAAGGCAAAAAACCCCTATTTTTTATGCATGAGTCTATTTGTGGTAACATTACTAATTCCACTATGTTTTGGTTATGTAGGCCACTGTGTGTTTCTGCTGTGTTTCTGCCTGTGTATGTACCTCTAGTTCATAAATTTGCTGAGCCTGCATTTTGGCCTGTGAGGACAGTTCAGTGTGTTTCTGATGAAGTTCGTCATAAGCTTCCTTTAGTGCTTGAAGTTCCTGTTGCTCACTCTTGATGCGATCCAGAAACATTTCCTTCTGTTTAATAAAATGGTACAGAGGCAAATTTAAAAAGATAATATCACTAGTGTCAGATGTTTCTGATGAGTGCTTTTTTATATTTAAAAATGTCCCCATCATACTGCTCTTGCTCACACTACAGTTTTTCCTTCTACCTCTTTGTCCCAGCTGGTCTTGGAAGAAGTGTAGCTCTCCATCAGTTGGACCACCTTGTCTTCCGTTGCCTTGCTTTTCTCTCGCATCACCTCATGTTCCTGCTTAAGGGCCTGCAATAAAATTAATCACCCATAGGATTTTTAATGCAATAATAAATTTTTATGTGTTTATTTAACGTGAACAGAAGGTCTTAAACAGGGCAGGGAGAGAGAGGGCTTCTTGCTAATACAAATCAGTAGGCTTGTGTCATTTTAATAATGATTTTAATAAATTAATGAATAGGTGACTTAAAAATGAGAAAGGGGTAGAGAGTGATGAAAAGAGAATAATAAACTGTAAAGCCATAAATGGAGAATAAACACACTATCATTCAGTTGCGGAAGGGACCATATTCACTTATGTATACATTAATCACATTTATGAGAAACGATGGTCGTCATTTATTTCTGTCCTTGTGTAAATTCACACTATAATCATTTAAATAGACCCTGAAAAATTCCTGATGTGTGCGGGACCAATGGGTGGTGCAAGGTTCTTCCAGGAGAAATACACCACTTCCTCTATCATTCAAATCCATTCTGAAGTACATTTACGTACATCAGTTAAAGAATAAAAATGATGGATAAGAGCAGCAAAAGTATCACCATGTGAGTTTAGCTTTTTATTCCAAGGAGCTGTTGTTTTTCTTTTTAAAAAGGCAGTATAATAGATATAGAGTAGCATAATATCAGTCATTATAGACAGTTTTATCTATGAGATTTCCTTCATTCCTCTTTGTCTAGTATTGCAGCTGTAGCTGCCACTACTGTAGCTTCTTTCAAACTTTTAGATCAAACTGCAAAATGTAAAAAGTTACACTTAATCTTTTAATAAAATGATGTATGAGTGCTCGGTACTGACTTTCAAGGACTGTATTCATTCTTTTCTGGTTTGTCATCTGCATTTGAGCTACTTTCAAACTCTAAATTTAATTTAATTAAAATGTTATCCAAACAAACACATCAATAAATGTATAGTATAGTGGAAAACAGGGAAATATGGCATACATCTCTGCTCAGGTGGCAAGAAAGAATTATGCAAAATAAGTCAATTTAAGACAAATATGAGAGTCAAATTCTGACCTGGTACTGTTCTCTTTGCGTCTGAAGCTCCAGCTCTACTCTGCTTACCGTCTGTGTCTGAGTCAGCAACAGCTGCTGGGTATGCTGCAAAGACCTCATCACCTCCTTAACACACACACACACACACACACACACACACACACACACACACACATGCACACACACACACACACACACACACACACTATTCAGTGTCAAAAATGAAGCTACTATAAGACAATACAGTTAAATGACTGGCCAAGCATATTAGGACTTTCAAATGTGACATAGTATCAGCAGAAAAGATGGTCAAGGTTAAGGTAGTGGTCACATGGGTCCCTTCCTAATTTCTAGTTTACCTGTTTTTCTGCTCGTCCGGCTACATTTTCGTCCGTGAGTTGCTTGTTCATTTCAGTTTCCTAAACATGCAAAAGAAATAAAGAAAAATAACACATCATTATAGTCTGAACTGTCAGTACTATAGATTGTTATATCAGAGATCTGTGCCTGCTAGTTTTGGGACTAGCATAAACTGTTAAGTGCTTGTCGTTTACCATGTTCAGTTTCTGGTGCAGCTGCTGTATACGCTGCTCTCTGCCTGTCGGACTGGGGTTCTTATCAAGTCTAACTGAGGACATCTTGACCTTGATCAGATTGCTACTGACCTCCTCCAATTCCTGAAAAGCACCATACATTCAATCATATCAAAGGTACAAAACTATTCCAGTTGCTTTCTCTGAAATTATTCAAGCTGATTACTTTTGTTTAAAGGTGCAATGTGTGAGATAGTTGATTGTTGACTCATTACCATGTCGTCAAATACAGATGCTTGGGTTACTGGCCTGCCTGACTCAACAACCCAAAGCTTTTGCTATGATGGAACGAGACAACAATCAACTAACTCCAGAATTCTCCAGAATTGCTAATTGCACCTTTTAATACTTACAATACTTTTTCTTACAATATCATTCTATACTAGTTACTAATACTGATATTATTTCTTGGGAAACTATGGATTTTGACTGGCTTTGATACAGGATGACAAATACAACACATTCAGGAGCAAATACAATGTTGTGGGACAGACAATTATACATGTCAAATAATGTTATATTACAAATATTACAACATTTTCAGGCACTTCCCCAGATACCTTCTTCAGTGATACAATAGTTGCTTCTAGTTTTTCATTTGCAGAAGTCAGTTTCTTATTTCTTTTCATGGCCTCATCAACTGTAAGAATTACAAACAGTAAGACACCATCATTAGTAATGCTATGACATAACTAACTGACAACAACAGCAATCTAATGTACTTCAACAGCATATACAGTGATGTATTGGTAAGAGTTTGCCACTCAACATTCACATGATGGAATATATATATATATATATATATATATATATATATATATATATATATATACATATATACATTCCGTGTGTGTGTGTATCTATCTATCTATCTATCTATCTATCTATCTATCTATCTATCTATCTATCTATCTATCTATCTGATGGATCCCACATACATTTAAAGTATTCACAGTGTTTCTTTTCGTACTCTTTGACTGAACCATATGATGGCACATGATGTAAGTAACTCTGAATGTGAAAGCTGAGATTTGGCACTAAACCATCTAGGGCTTACCATTTCTTAATAATAAAATTCCCAAGTTGTGTGTCAGGATGTAAATTTGCTGTCAACAGCATGGATGCATGGATCCTGGCCTGCTGATATTACTGTTGTGGGGACATTTTGTTGGGTCAAACAAACTCTGTGGCAGCAACTGTCTAACACTATGTTTAGACTAAAAGTATTACATTTAAAATAATTCATTTAAAAGGACAGTGTCCTTTTTTCATTAGGCAGATCTTGACCCTAAAATAATAATTTTTGAGATGAAGTGAAACTAGATATTTTCAGGAATTACTGTGTGCTGAAAATACTGAAAGAGCTGAGTCACAGCACTTGGTCAAATCGGCACTGACCGATGTCCCTGTGAAGTGTTTCCAGGACCTTGTTACATTCATACCCTTAAAGAATTCAGGCAGCTCTGGGGCAAAACAGAGCCCATTCTGGTAAGATCTAATAAAACGAACGGACACGCGCGCGTGCACACACACACACACAGCCTCTGTAACAAACTGTATGCATCCTGACCTATGTAGATTGTTGTTGCAGCAGTTGGTCATCGCAGCAAAGTATAATTTTAAACCTACAGGCATTAACAAAAAAATGACAAGTGTAAATCTATCATTCTGTGTATGGATCCATTAATTCATACGTTCACTACCATTCTGCTCTAGTGTCTCGTGGGCCTGCTTGATCATGGCACATTGTCTTGACAGAGCGCTGAACCGTTTCTCAATCTCCACCAGCTGGTTCAAGTGGCTGTCTTTCGACCTGTTCTGTAACACCAGTTTCTGTTCCTGTGGAAGGGGTACAGTTAAGGCAGACAGAGAAATGAGTGCTCTCTATAGCGAAAAAGTTGCAATTGTACTGTACTGATACTGCTTGACACACAGAAATGTGTAAGTAGAGTTAAGAAACACCACAACAAAACATGTTCCAAGCGAAACAGAAAAATACTGCCAGAACAAGCTGATGACAGGAGAAGTGAAAATGAACAGTGAAAAAAAATGTTCAACTATAAAATGTGTGTTTTAACATCGGGAAATGCAGATATTCACTTTCTTGCCAAGAGTGACTGGTTCAATACCAATCTCATGTATCATGTGTTAAATATGAAACCAGCTGCTGATTAAGTTGGACTAGCATGACAACTAAAAGCAGAAGGAAACAACTAGTCTGGCTCTGTCCACAGGTAACCAAGGCTCCAGGAAGTCACCTCTCCTGCCAAAGCATAGTCTCACACATGACCCCCTGTAAAACCCAATTTTTCACATGTTGTTCTTGATTCAACAGACGAGATGTCAAATGTAAATTAGTGACTTTTAGAGGTTCTGGTAGGTGGATTTCTTTTAACTTCAGTCTGTCTGTTAAGCTGAGTAAATTACTGCTGGCTTTGTGTCTGTACTCATTTTGTCAGACATAGAATACAACAGGGAAAACAGCTGTCAACTGAATGAGAGGATCATGGCTTAACACAGCTCGTGTCTGTCTCTGTGGAGTGAAGGAATCAACTCAGCTCATGCCTCAGAGCCCTTTATCGCTCCTCAGACTGCCATTACTGTTTGATTGTCTGTATCAAGCTGAGCAGATTCTTTTCTTCTATCTCGTTGTCCCCCTCACTCCCTTCACTCTCATTCTCACTCCCCCCGTCCCTCTCTCCAATACACCAGCTTGCTTCGACTCCCTCTCACTCTGCTGAGCCACTGTTATGTGAAGAAGGTTAAACCGAGCGAGGCCCAGTTATAAAATATTTTAATAGAGATATTTTCTCTGCTGTGCTGGCAGTTCAAAGTGTCACACACTCCCTATCCGTTACTCCTGATGAGCTCTTCCCTCAAAACCCATCTCTCCTTAACACCAGTCTCTCATCCTCCTCTTTTAATTTTTCTCACTCCCACCCATCCACTGTCAACAATTTGTACAAGTGGAAAATACTTCCTTACCAGCTCGCTTGATTTCTTCTCCAAGTTATACTTCAGCAACTGCAAAACAGCAGTAAAAGAAAATCAATGAGATAAAAGGTTTCAGCTCTGATGATATGTGTTGCCAACCTTCATCTCATCATTCACAAAAATGAAAGACTAAGATGTTACAATTGCCAGTGACAAGATTTTCTCTACATTAAACAAATATACCACATTTGTGTACACATTTAATCAAGATGCCACATAATTATACAACACACACATAAAACTGCTGTTGAATGGAGCTTCGGGTTCAATTGATTTGTGAGCTGTTATTTCCAAGGTCAAGAATGAACTCTGATCCTTTAAGTGTTCAGGGATATGTTTTTAAACAGCTGCAATTTTATATGAACGTAATAACTTCCAAACTTCTATCAAATGAAGATTATGTGATATGACTGAAAGCTTCAAAAAAGTTAGACTGAAGATTTTTAGTTAGAGTTTTCTCATCATACACTATTGTTTAGATTGATCAACCTATTATATCAATTTGTGATTAGTCACATTTTATGAAACCTGAACACAAAAACTTTGTCAAGTATATGTAAATAATTTATTATATAAATATATATAAAACTGTATGCATATTTCTGTATTGTCAATTATCTACATACAAACATGTAACATATTTGAAAGAATGTGCTTGTATTGATGTAGGACAACTAATCATTGTTTTAACTATTGATTTCTCTGCATTTTTTCCTTAATCGATAAATAATCTACTAATGGTATGATGAATAGTGAAAAACATCCATCAGAGACTCCAAGCCCCCGAAATGACATCTTCAAAGATCATGTTTTATCCAACCAACCAAAAGATATGACATTTACAATGATTCAAAATCATTACTGATAGAAAATCAGAAAATACTAAAACAATTAATTGATTTTTAAAAAAAGTTGCAGATTCCATTTTGGTAAGAGCTCTTTGATTATATTTATATAAACACAAAATGGTCCTTACCTATTGTCTACATTAAGATTACATTTCCATTTTATATGAATGTAGGTGTGGGCAGTTATAACCCTATTATTTGTTTGATTAACTTATAAATACTGAACTTTATTACTATGGGTATTCATCAACCAGGTTATTTACTGAGATTAAAACAACTGCTGACATGATTTAACTTAAATTAAATTATAGATTAATTGAAGCATACTGTTCCAATGGAGCAAAATTTTGTAATTTAGCAGATCGTCCACGAATGGCAATTAAATCACTTCAATCCCAACTGCCATTGTTGTGGAAGTGTATTAAATTAAAGGAGTCCACCAGACCGTGTCCCAGGAATGAAAACAATTGGGCCTCACTTTGGCCAAATACGGCAGTCAGTGTCTCCCAGATAGAATATCAAAAACAGTCTCTATTGTCTCTGTAACACGGCTGGGCTGTTAAAGTGCAGCCGACCATGGGGACGGCTGTATATCACCTCAGTGGTGTCAAGATTGAAGATGAACACTCTGGGAGCCAGACTGTGTCAGGCCTCTGCACTAGCACCATATGCCTTTGACTCTGGTCGGGCATGAGCCAAATTTCTTTACTTACTTTTCTTTACTCTTTGACCAGTCAAATTCTGTTTTTTTCCTGATATTAAAGAAAGTGAGAGACAGAAGGAAGGAAGGTGATGGGATGAGTGGGAGTGCTGGTGTGTTTGTGAGAGATAGAGACAGAGAGAAGAGTGTTGCACAGCTCAGTACCTGTAGCGACTTCAACTCTCCTTTCAAGTTGTTAATCTCCTTGTCTTTTAGCTCAGCACTGACCTGGTATTTGCCCTGAAATGTTAAATTATTATTGCGAGTGTCAAAAAAGCAATAAATACCTAAGCACAGCAGAGACGAATCCACTCCAAGGGCCAAGATTGTGCAACAGAAATGTAATAATTTACTACTCTACTAAAAACATTAATTGAATAAAATACTCTGAGTATTGACGTGTTTAGGAATATGCTCCTCATACCTTCTCCTCCTCAATGTGTCTTATTTTGGCCTGAAACTTAAAGAAAAGAACATATATTGTTGTCAAGGGTTTAGTGCTTTGTTGAAAGAGGTTTCAGAGGTTTAGATATAAAAACTGTAACATGCAGTGACAACATACCTGCTTCCTAACATTCATTACTGACTCTGTGTGCTGGTTTGCCATGGTTTCACTTTGATGCTGTAGGGATTCCTGTTATACAAGAAAAGACAACACCAATTAAAAATAAACTATTTGCTCAATATGTATACAAGAATGATCTTTGGTAAAGTACCTAAATATAGCTATTAGAGATGTTGATGTAAAGCAAGCTAGGCCCAGCCGTACCTTCTCCCACTCAAGCTCCTGTTTCTCCAACACCAGTGTACTGATCTGATCCTCGAAGCGTGTCTCTGCATGCTGAACCATGGAAAGACATAATTTATATAAAAGCTGATTATCACCCAGCTATGAATTCAGATGGGCTGATGGCTGGTACAATGGTATCTCAGCATGCATTGTACAAACTGAAAATCCAATATCTCTTCCGTTGTGTGGGCACATCAAACTGTGGAGTTGCGCAAGGACTACAAACTGCACTAAGTTTCTTTGGTTCATTCCTGCGTATCCTTTGCAGATGCACACAGAGAAATGGAACATTAGAGGGGAGGTGATATTTGTGGAAAGCCATCCCTATCCTCCCTCTTCCCCCGGAGAAGGCAGGTAAAAGTCAATTGCTCTCTATATCCATGGGACTTTTTTATGTGCATGTGGGAGCTGGTTAACTCACAGAGTTTATTTTATAAGTTCCTATTAAACTATGCTACCAGCGTGGCGCTGCACTTTAAAAACAAAGGAGTGCACAGGAGATAAAGCTGTTATTTTTCCACTGAGAAATAATTTTGTGTGTGTTATAGAGTCAAAGTGTGTAAATGTGGTAAAAGGAAAGACACTGGAATGCTGGCCTAGTAATCCATGTAATTCAAAATAGGCAACTGCAGATCAACTAAGGGCACTAAAATCTTTAATTCATATATTTGCCAAACAATATCTCATAATATGTGAGTTTACTTATTATGTGAAAATTCATGCCTGTTAACATTATATACTATATACCCTAACCCTAACCCATGCATGTCTTTAGTGTTTTACTGCTGTTCTGAATGGCTGGTTTTTACTGGACATTAAAAAGGAAAATAAAGTATCTTGGCCTGGAAAAGTGATATTTTATGTAATAGTTTAGTACGTAAAGTTTGACATAGTTCATCTTAAAGTTTTCAATTATATCTGTTGATGTGAGAATAAGTCTTTATTTACGTCTCACTGAGAATAAACAGTCTTTATTTGAATATTGCAAACGGCTTCTCAGCTCACACTAAGTATCATATGCACACTTAAAGGATGTCCCGTGTGCAGTATTTTTCCACTACAGTGCTCACCTTTAACAGCATCTATTTCTACATATAGTATGTCAGTACACCACATTCTCACCAACTACGGCAGTGGGGTGCACTCTATTAAAAAAGAAAACAAACCCATTGGAATTTGACCTGCTCAGGAATGTCCGGCACCATCATGACATCCTCTCACTTCTCAACCTCATCCCCTCCAAATGAACGACACAACTACAAAGTGCTACTTTGATAGCGGCAGCGCCTGAGGAGGATAAGACTGATATACCACCTTATGTTTGTGTCCCAGTTAACATGGCTATAACAATAAAAACATAATGACAACAAACGACCAACATCCCATTTTTGCCCCCCTAACCTTTAAGCACACTCAGAGTGTGTTGTCTGGTTTAAAGTCCTTGCTGGAGGGTAGAAGGCATTATTTATTTTTGTTATTTTTGCAAACAAATTTCCTCTCTACTTATTGGTCAGGGGCCAAATGGTTTATGTGACCCCCATCTTGACACAATGTGCATCAAACCAAGCTGGCTCTTATTGTCCAGATGGCCAAAAGGGGTAGATGACTTCCCGTAAGGACGTATGATAGCAACTCGCCTACTGTTTCTATGAAATTACACTGCTCTTTAGAAAGAGAGCCATTAGTGTCTAAGATCTACCCAGTAAATAGTGATATGACGCAGAGGTAAAGAGGGAGTAAGCAATCCACTGAAAACAATACAGATATTTTGTAATTTACTAGAAGAAACACTAGAAATCATTTAGGCTGATTAAATCAACCCTAACTTAAAAATGTGATTTAACTGAGCTTAAAGAGGAAATTCCAGTATTTTTAAACCTGGGCCACTGTGGCGATCAAAGCTACGTCCTCTGAAGTGCTGACAGGATGATGATTTAAGGATGTTAAGCATCTGACAACATTACAGAAACAATTCTTACAGAGATAGACCTGTTTGTTAAATAATAAGATTTGTTTTGTTGCACAAACACAACTATCATTTACCAAGATGAACTGTCAGCACAATTGTATTATTAATTTAATTTAAGTCATAGCTGCATATTTAACCGGCTTTGACAATCTGGATGATCCAACAACAATAACCACTTGGCTTGTGAGACTTCAGAGGGAGACTCCTTGAATGAGACTGAGACTGATCTTATTATATATATTAAAAAAAAATCTCTGTAGGAATTATTTCTGTAATGTTGTCAGACACTTAGAATAACAACATCAGTCTGTCGGTAACAAAAACAATAACTTTTAGTGGACAAAACTTTCTTGGTTGGAGTTGGACAGGATCTACAGGACCAATTAAAAATTTTCAGGTAACTATGAATAATTTCACACCAAATAATGTAAATATAGGGCACAGGTTAAAAAAAACCCTTTAAGTTAAATTATTAGTTAAAAATTAAATGAACTGAAATTAAGAAAAATGTAATGATAACCGTAACCATGGTTTGCATTGTCTTCAGTATTGTGAAAAGTTTGTGTAGTTTATTTTAAACTACAAAAAGAGGGGTCTCTGGATTTAACTCACAAACTTCATTGGCAACTCAATTAAATGAGTTAAGTGAACACTCAGCTCTACACTCATTCAACTCATTCAAATTAATAAAAATGTATATTATACATTTAAGAATTAACAATAGCTACTATACCCTCCGTATATGCAGCTCCTCAACAACCTCAAGAAGATGCATTTTAAATTCCAACAGCTGCAGTAAGATGGTGCCGCTTTCTGTTTGACAACAAGTGCTGGACAGAGACAGTTCCTGCTCCAACGCAAGTCCTCCTACCTGCATAGGAAAAGACAGAGGTTCTTACTAAAGTATTCAAATACTTACATAATCCAAAAGACACAAATCAGTTTGTAAATTTTCAGACAAGAAATCAGGCTTAATTTAATTTAATTTCAAAGTTAATTTTAGATTCTCAGAGAAATGCAGCGGCTGTAGTACAAAGACAGTGTTTGTTCAAAGTCATTTCCTCGAGCATACAATAAGAAAGAGTACACAGCCTAACTAAATAAAAAGCAACAGTTGAACAAGTTTAATTTGTGATTCATCAGCTTAGCAGTGTAACTAATGTAGGTGTCCTGAAGCTTTTAACTCATAAGCAAAGAATATTCTATGTTTTGTGTCTGACAATAAAACTGAGAGGGGGAGAAGACCTAATAATTACTTATATCAAATATTTTTTAATTAAATCAAATCTTCAAATGAATGAATAAATCATAGATGAATGTTTTTGCTTAGTCTTCTACTGTCAGAAGTTGTAACTTACAGTGGTGTGGGTAGGGAGTGTCCCAGAGTCTGCACTGAGATCCATGCTGTTGTTTGAGGGCAGGCCAAGGTCCCACTGGGCCTCTGCTGCCTGTTAATCAAGAAAAAAAAAACTTTTGTTGAAAAAGGTTAATAGAATTGGCTGTTTAATAAGCAGTAACACTATGCTTTTCCACTTATAAGCTTATAATTACTTCCTCATCTGCAATTTTTACTGCTAAATGATTTTATTAGAAATAATAGGCTAGCACATTAAAGCCTCATAATGTTTCTCAATTACTACAATCTAACCTAATGGCTTTGAAATGAACATTAGGGTTTTTTCTTTCTTTGTTTTACGCCACTTCCTTTACAGTGAGGAGATAACACCTTGATAAGCCATCTAGGTTCAAATGAACCAGCCCATTGACACTAATAGGGGTCATAGCAATAACACCGAATGGACAAATTGCACTGTCAATGCTTTTTAAATTATCTAGGTTATTTAATTTGACCTGTGGATGGTTCTGTGCAACTGTCTCTGTCCCCTCAACATAACCAAGAAACTGAGTGAGACACACATGGCATATGTGCAAACACACACCTATGGGGAGATATGACTATTTAAGTGGGAGGTCTCCACCAGCCACTGATCTCTTAATAGAACAGACCTTTTTCTCCCATTTAACCTGCGCCAGTATCAATCATGTTGGAGAATTAAATGATCCCTGCCAGAATTGGCTACTATCGTAAAATGACAGTGTGACCCCAGGCTGAGGAGGGAGGGAGGGGGTGTGCAAATGGGCTTTAGTGTGTCAAAGTGATAGTGTGCGTGTGTCTTATGTGCACACTGTGAATGGGCATGTGACTGTGAGTGAGGGAGTAGTCCACAATGTCTTTATTTGTTTCTCCTGTGATTCACTTGAGCAGGTATTAACCACCATCTCTAAGCCATGAAAAAGACAAATTAAAAGAACTGCTGTCCATTAAACGGGAACATTTCTATCAAGCTACATGATGTCTGTATTAGCTTTCGATGAGTTATGTTAGTTAATGTTCTGTAATGCGCAGCGGAAAAGGAAGTTAAACCAAAGCCATGAGATTGTTCTACAAGTAATCACAGTATAGCTCACAGCAATACAATAACTGTAATACTGCAGTACTGGTGTAAACATGTACTAAAACATGTCCTTTTCCCAGAGGACATTTTGTCATGTCCAAGTAAAAGCACAGGTGTATAAAATAATATCTATGATGGCTGAATTCCATTTAGCTGCTTTAGTTTCAGGCTGGGGATTTTGTTCATACTGCCTAACTTTAGCACTGTCATGGTGTCTTACAGGAATAGAACAGAGATATTCTTAATGTTATTAGTAACACCTACGCTGACAAGTCAATATGTCTGATGTGGAAAATACCTGCAGTATTACACAGACCAAGAGTCTAATGATTTTTTGACATTTTATCAATAAAGACTAATGATATAACAATTCTGCACCATTCTCTATTGATATTGTAACTAAAGACAAGATAACAAGCTCTTAACATAAGCTTTGTTTTTTCTTTAAATCTGGGGGAAGTTATCTGGTAAATTAGTTGTAAGCTGCACTTCCTTTTTAACAATGGGTTCGACATTGTTAAGGTAATTCATGCATATTCGGCTCCTTCATCAGTTGAAGTTACTCTACAGACATTTTGTAAATGTATTGTCTTAGAGTTTACTATTGAATCAACACTAGAATTAAACATTAGCCAAAAATTTAGCTTTAACCAAAAGCTAATTTACAGTGAAACGTTAGCTAACGTTAGCATAAAACTTGCAAATGGCTGACTATGGCCATTCATTTTAAGATATATCCTTAAAAACATGGTATATGTTTTGTAGGAATTACACTTTTTGTTGTTTTAAGTGAAATATAAGATTGTGGTTCCTCGATAAAGCTCAGCTACTTTACCTTTGATATTAGCTCAGCAAGCAACGAACAAGGACGACAGCGGACTGGCTCCAGCAGCGCCTTTCTGCCTCCAGGGAAACAATAAGATGGCGCCCACTCAGAGGAAGCGGAGGCTGCCATTGATAAGACCACCTTTAGCGGTTAGCCTGAGCTGTTGGCAGGGAGGACACTGGGACCTTGTTCAGAAACACAATTTGCTTAATAGTGCTTTAATTGGTCAACACACACAATCGATATTAAAGCGATAACATTGGTCAGGATGTGTGCTCACACCGGCAGCCCAGACAGAGGAAAGATGTCAGTTAAACTTTAATAAGGTCACACAAAACAAAGACAAGCTCCTGCTGAAAATCGTAAATGCTCTTGTAATGCTCTTAGTGCCTAAATACAATGTCGACAATGTTTTTTTTTTTTTTTTTTTTTAGAGCGTTATCTATCAAGAAGACCGTGAACACAGCGGTTTGTACAGGAGGTGGATCAGAGACCTCTGACTTAGCGTTTGGCGCCATCTAGCGGTTGAGTTTTAAAATTGCACACACAAGCCAAACGAGCTTCTGCTTGGACGTGGTTGGCGTCACTGGCCTCTCCTGCTGATCCAACCACCTACTGACAACTGAAGAAGTGTAACTGAAGAAGCCGCCTTTCCCTCATCTGCCAGACATGGCATCAATAAAAGAAAGAGCCGCGGCGTTGAACCTTGCGGAAAAGTTGTGTGTTCGTCCTCACGGTGAGTGAATCAGACGCGCGTGTCAACGAGCTGCTGGGATCTGTGCAGCCCACAGGCCTGTCCATGTGTGTCCTGACCAGCTCGCATGAACTACACACACTCAAAACTCCTTCCAGTTGTTGTGCTGATTGATAATCAACCCCGGTTAGGTTTCCTCGGAAAGACCTTCATTTTCCTCCACCAGCCTTTCCTCTTCTCCACGCTTTGCCATCCTAAGACTGTCTTCTACACCCTCCTGTACATGTTCCTCATCTGTAAAACATGATTGTTTCTCTCCCCCCTGTGTCTCTGTCTCAGCCCATGGGCTGTCCAGTAAACCGGCCCAGTCATCCTCCATGTGGAGTGGTCTCATCTCCCACCTCAGGTCCTCGGTGACAGTGAAGCGGCGGCGAGTCCACCTCAAGTCTCACAGCGACTGTTTCCTCGGCTCAGAGGCTGTGGATGTGGTGGCAGAACATATACATCGGGTCAAAGGCTTTGAGGGTGTGTATTCTCACATTTTACATCACCTAATGAGCTAAATATTTCACAAGTTCTGTTTCACCCAATCTCATCATCATTCCCTCTTTTCATTTATAAACCAAAGGACGCTCACAAATTGCAGCTTTGTTTGGCTTCACTTTAAGGTGCCACCGTGTCCCGGGACAAAGTGGTGTGCGTGTGCCAGGCTCTGCTGGACTGTAATGTGTTTGAGGCGGTGGGAACCAAAGTGTTTGGCAAAGACAGGAAGCAGGATGTGTTTCAGGGCAGCAAGAGTGCGCTTTACAGGTTAGATGCACGCAAACACATCTTTTCTTATTTTCCGGTGAACAGTTTCATCCACAGTGGTCATTTTCCTTGTTTTACACAGATTTGTAAGCGGGCGCACTCCTTCAGTCGATGAGTTGGAAAGAGGTGAGCTTGTGAATGGGATCCAGAAGCTCTTCTGCAGTGCTCCTTCAGACAGGTAGGACGTCTAATCACACATTGTAATGGTGTCCACGACAACACTAACACTATCTACAGCTTTCAAAATGACCACAGAGTTTCACACGTGTCTCCTAAAACTGCACATTTAAAGACTACTGGAATATTGTGATTGCAAAAATTGTCCACATGTACAGCAAACTGCTTGCTGGCAAGTGTGGATGTTTATGTAGGATCCTGAAAGTGTGAACTGCCCGGGTTCTAATGAAACGTCTCTTGCTGAGCAGTAAATTCTCTGAGATGACTTATTGTATCAAGTCAGTTTCCAAGAAGTATTTTTTTTCCCCTGTTTCATTTTCATTTGTAGTGAGAAATGAACGAGGACAAATCTCTCCAATCAAAGCCAGAAATGCTTGAGCTATGATCAAGGCCTGTTGAGATTAGTGTAGTTGCAAAATACAGTTATTCCATGTGACACACTGTTTTATTCTGCCTTTGTTTAGTCAGGAACCCTGAATAAAATGTCTTCTAAGAATCTGTTGCACGTTATCTGAAAATAGTGAGTACAGTCTGAGGCAGGTAACTGGCTGGCTTTGACCTTTGTAAGTAGTCTGCATCTTCTATGTATCACCCATCTTAGCTCTGTTGGACTGTAACCATAATTGGGAAATAAAAAAAAACAAAACTTCTGTCACAGTTTCCAGCGTTTTATATCATAATAGTGGATTATATCATCATTCTCTTTTAGGCTTAGCATGGAAATTTGATTTGTTTCATGATGGAGTCCTTTTTTGAAAAAAACAAAAAAAACAAAACAAAAGGGTGCTCCACTGACTGAGAATTGTATGATAACTTTGTTTGACTCACGATGTATGGCTAAAAGTAATGTAACCAGTGCTGCAGAACCAGAGATATGTTTTTGTTTTTTCCTCTGATGCATTCTTCTTCTGTGTCAAAACCTGGCTGCTACATTACTCACAATGCAGCGAAACCACCAAGCTGGAGATTTGTGTGTTTTGTTACTGATGATTAATGTGGGCTCAAACCAGTAGCTTCAAACTGAGATGAGGAGAGGGCTACAGCGTTCCGATGGCTCACATCTTTATAATTTCACAGCCCAAGCTCTCTCTCATTCTCTGACTTTAACTTAAATTACAGCCCTTGAGGGAATTAATTACACTTCTCACAGCTCCCTTTGGATACATGGTTTTATACAACTATCCAAACAGTCTTTGTGTGGAGTTCTCCTTCAAAGATATATGAAAAAAAAAAAACAGCCACTGTGTAAACAAAACTGCAGAATCTCTACAGAAAGTCAAATCTTTTATCATCTTCATATTGCCTAACCTGTGCTAGAATCCTAAAACGTACTATTCAGTATGTTGCCACCATGAGCTCCCAGCATTCTCTGTTTTGTGTTTCAGGAAGGAAGAGGAGACCCGTCCCACTGGACCCCACGTTCAGGTGTCCACACCTGTCAAATGTTCTCAGACGTCCATAAAAGCCGACCAGCTGGACCCTCCTGCCACCGCCAGCCTGTCACTGGAGCCTCTGGTGGACAGTGTGAGTCCCAGCAGAGTGCAGACGGACACTGCTTTACCACAGTCATGTAAGGCGCTATGTTATCATGTGTGTTTCAGCCTGTTGTGCCACTATCCGTTGTTAAAGCACAGGTGTTTAGAGAGACAAAGACATGCCTTAATGTAACAAATGTAAATGAATTCTCTTTTTCTCCTAATATCGGTTGCGCTTCTGTCCTAGTGGTGGACGAGGTGTGGCAGGAGCAGACCCTGCTGAGGCTTTTGAACCTGGTGGAGCTCCCCCTGCTGGAAGGAGTGCTTCAGTGCAGCCAGGCCCCGTCCTCTCCCCCTCGATTAAACCTGCTGGCTCACAAGAACCCAGACCTGATCTACAGCAGCAACCACCTGGACAGACAGATCCTCAAGGCCTTCAGGGACTCTCAGTGGGTTTGGCTTTGCTCTTCATTTCCAGCTTAATGCTAAATGTTTTTTAGTGATCTAAAGTGCACTAATAAGGAAGTGTACGTCTTCACATACACCTGAAACCCTTTCCTTGGGTGGCTCAAAGTAGTGGATAAAAAGTATACCTGCATTGTTAACTATTCTTTAATTATTAAAAAAAAATGTACATAAGTAAATGAGAATATCAAGGAATATCCCTGCTTATTTTCCTGTATTGCTCCTGAACCCTCAGGGACGATGAGTGGCTCCTCGCAGCTCTGGACTGTCTGGACTTCCTCCCTGATCAGCCAGTGGTGGAGCTGAGCAGAGAGCTGCCTCACTGTTTCCTGCAAGATCAGGAGAGCTGCGAGCAAGTACTAGCTTGTAGCAGCTCACAGGACGGAGGCAAGTGCTTGAATGAGTATCAGAACAGAGGGGCTGGTCCTTGAGTTTGGTGTCGTCACTTCTAAAATACAGAATGCTTCCATTCCTTTGACAAGTTCTTTGTAAAGCATGCAACTGCCACTGTTAATGTTATAACAATATACAGTTCCATTTCCGGCTCCAGTGCAGTCTCTGGAGTCTGCGTCCAGCCCGACCAACAGCAGTGATGAGCGGCCTCGTCTCTCCCAGAGTGGTCTGGACGAGTGTAAGCTGCTGCTGTATAGGACCCTGGTGAAACACTACAGCCACACAGACAGGCCTCCACTGCTGCCCCAATACATGATGGACATATACATAGCCATCACTCACCTGCTGGGTGAGAGCTAGGGTTTTGACCCAGAAACTGATTTTGTCATGTATTTAGATTCACATTGTCCTAGAATGAGTCAGCCAGGATTTGTAACCAAGTCTGTTTCTCTGCTGTAGTTGCCTGACTATGTTAAGGTGTCAATAACCTCAGTGTGGATTACATTTGTTTCTCTTGTCTTGCCAGTGAATGCGCAGTTGGGCACAGCTCTCGAGGCTCTGCAGCTGTGTGTGAGGCTGCTGCCTCCCGCCTGCAGAGACGAGCTGCGCAGGCTGCTTGTATTCATGGCTCTGGCAGCTGACCCACAAGAGATAAAACTGGACAAGGAGGTGAGGGCTGGTGACTAAATCTTGGGATAATGCATTTTGCTCAGTTTGTTAATGCATTTTTGTCCAGTTAAAGAATGTCTCAACATTGAAAGTCATCACTGTGGCAAGTTGACATTAAAGATGTGCCGTTGGACCTGCAGATAGAGAACAGACTGACAGTGAAGAGGTCTTTCACGAGGGCAGTCCTCCACAACAAGTCTTTTCCAAAGGAAAAAGAGGATCTGATGGTGGTGTTCATGCTCAGCAACATAAAGGAAATGTTTAAGGTAAAGAAATTCAGAGGAACAGAGGAATTTACATTTATCGTTGTTGTTTGGGTCTTTACCTTGACTCATCAAATATTCTATGGACACACATGAAGAACCCAAGGCTGTAGAAATGTCACTTCTTAGTGCACTACTAGTCATGCTAGTGTCTCTGTGATGCTGTACTTGGTCACAGTGGATCTTTGACCTAAATGCCAACATGCCAGCGTGCCACCACTAAACATCAGCATGCTCCTCATGCTGATGTTTAGCAGATATAATGTTCCCTATCTCAGTTTAGCATTTTAGCATACTAACACTGCCTTGCCATCACTTAACACAAAGCTGAGTCTGGTGGGAATGTCATTAATTTAGCTGGTATTTTCCTATATCTCTCAAATACAGTATATGATATAATAGTACCTTATTTACCATCTCGCCGTGATCACGGTGTAATTTGCTCATAAACCAAAGTATTATTCATCCAAGGTTGTCAAGACATTTACCTCAAAACCACATGTAAACCTCTTCTTAGCCCTCACGTTGGCACTCAAGAAAAGGTAAGAGAGTCAACAATGTCATAATGATTCATCGTCTACGATCGCGAATGTCTCTACAAAATCTGATAACAAATCATCTGTTAATTATGAGTTTTTTGTCTGGACCGACTGACAGCCAAGCATCGCCTTCTCCAAAGCCACAGCTGTAGTATGCCTAAAAGAAAAAAAACATCCCGTATTTAAGTAGTAGAGATTGTGTTGTTCCAACTTTTGGAACAGTAACACTGGGTCCTACATGTCCCATAATGCAACTGAGCAGCATTTTTTAGGAAGCATTCTCCGCATGTGTGCACAGCTTCTTGTGAATGTGTGGCCATGAGCTAAAGCACTGAAGAGCCTTAAGACGAGACAATGTTTCTCAGACTTGACGAGGCTCCTTAACACATCACAAATCCACCTTATGTGTAAAATCAAGTGAAGTTCTCCTTGAAGTGTATGGGGACCAACATCCACATGTGTTACATCTGCAATCCATTTCTGGCCCTGACTCACTCTAACCAAAATGTCAACCCAGAATATGCTGTCATGGTTTGAGGCTGAAATGTGACGCGTCTGTCTGAACTTTGCCATTAAGTGGTGCTGTAACTCACTGTTGCGTAAGCTAATTGCTCAAATTGAGTTGCAAAATATAGTTTAGTCTCAGACATTTGTGTAAGGCTGTCATTTAAAGGGGGCAAAGGGAAGTTGAATTGAAATTTCAAATAGGCTGCCAATTTTTCCAGTGTAATTTAATGGCCAAGCCATTTTCATGATGACCTCTATTTATTTTCTATATTATTCTCTTTGCTCCAGATACCAGGGGCTTTACACAAAGGAGTGAGTGACAAGCTGGTCGGCCTTGTACAGGGGAAGCAGCCCGATGTGACTGGTAAATGACTGTTTATAAGTGATAATCCAACATGTCTAACACAATACACCTTGATAATGGATGGATCAAAACATCACTGTGACTTTCAGTGTCAAAATAGATGGGGAGAAATCTTTCTTCTCATCAGTTTGTTGTCGTTGTACAGCTGCACTCAAAGACAGATACGTTGTCCCTTTTTAAAAGAAGAAGAAGGAAAAAAAACTCTTCGCCATTTCACAATAAGCTTTAAAGCACATCAACATGACGCATTTTATTACCTGGGACGTGTAAGAGATGCAATTAATTTTCACAACTGTGCCTGAGGCGTTTTGGCTCTACTCAACCATCAGGAATTTAACAGATCATAGTGGTCTTAGGTGTGCTCATAACATTTGGGAATGTGTGTAATTTAAATTCCTGATGATATCTGGTAAAACGTAAATGGCATTGCAGCTTATAAGGGTACTGACATTTTTCAGCTCATTGCAATACCACCTTGTGTCTTGTTACAGACGTCCAGAAAAACGCATCTGCCATGATTCCTTACTTTTTACACTGACTGCACTGTTTCCAAAAGACTGTAATCACTGAAGCAGAGGGCGCATATTATTTCCAGTGTTTTCCATGCACATTTTTATGTTGTTGAATGCTTTTCTACAGCAGGTGGATCCTTAAAAGCCTCCCATGTAAGATGCAAACTGAAATTTATCACAGAAGTTTTTAGAAATCACCAACAATATGTACTTTGTGCAGGACATAGATCTTGAGCAGACTGCATTATGAAATGATGTCAAAAAAAATTTTCCAGTGCCCCGTACAGATGTTACTCCGTTTGTGAGATATATGTAAATATAGAGAATATAAATATAAAGAAATATGTCAGTGTTGTTTTTACAGCACGTTCCGCTGCTCCAGAGTGGCAAACACTATGACGCAGCTTAAAAATTCCTTTTTTCTAAGTAACCTCGGGTGTCAACGCCATGTTTTTTGCCTTTGGTCCTTCAGGCTCCACATTCTGTCAGTCGGCCTCCAGCAGGTCCTATACAGACTCAACAAAGAATACCACCCACCAGGAGCTGTGGGCTCTTCTGAACAGCATCCACCTGGACACCAAGATTTCTGCCAAGGAGAGGAAGCGTCTACTAGGACAGTTTTACCAAGCCCACCCAGAGATATATTACCAGTACTTTGGTGAATTTGCTGTTGGGGTGCTGTAGATTTGTGAAGACAGTGACATAGCCTGTCTGTCTGTGACGTCTTCTGCAGTGACTTTCACCATTATCTGGTTTTGGTTAATATTTGCTGAGTTAGAAACAAGCTAAATGACTGAAAGGAATTATTTGTGGCTGACAGTAAATTAGAGTGGAGATTGTAAAGGGGAAAGATATATGGCATATGATTACATTTGCATGTGTGTATTTGCTTTATTATTGAAATAAATAAACAGTTGATATATTCTCATGGTTAAGCTTCATGTATTTAATTTAATGCAAAACAAATAGAGTAGAATGGAGGAGCCTGGTACAGAGTCAACAACAAGAACAAAAAAATGTCTAAATCCATGATCATGTGCTGCTACAAAGTGTGTCTTGTGTGAGGGTAATTCTTAGTATTGCGTTTATCTGTTAATATGTTGTGTATATTCAGATATATAATTTGTGTAGGAAATTCAAGAAAGTATGGAGTGATTGATTTTACTAACAAAACAGTTAACAATACAGTTATCAGTGTATTCACAAGTGCATTCTTGTAATGTTGTAAAAAAAAATCTGCTGAATTGTCTTAGATTTGATGGAGATCTTTTTTTTTTCTAGTGCAACATGGCTAAAATTTAGCTTATTTGAAAACCAAGTTCACTTCATTTCACAACCACATTTCATTCTATTTGGACATTAGTTTAGATTTATTTTTATTTTTTCAGCTGTACTATCTTTATTGATGGTACAGCTAAAGAGGGTGACAGGTAACAGGGTGAGAGAGAGGGGGAGTGACACGCAGCAAATGGTCCCCAGGCCGATAGCCGAACCCGCTGCAGCAAGGACAAAGCCTCTGTACATGGGACGCCTGCTCTACCAACTGAGCTAAACCGCGCCCCCATATTTTAGATCTTAACATAATTTCAGAAATTTCATGTAGATAAAACCCTTAATAGCAGACCTATTCAACTGGTGGCCCTTTGATCGTATTGTTAGCAAGCTTATTGGCACATTCAGTTATATACATTGAAAAGCACAAATATACCTCTTATGGCATTTAAAATCATAACACAGGCTGTTATAGAGGGAATTTAAGATTGACCTACTTCTATTAGAAGGTGCATTTTTGCCTTCACTGTTGTCATGTCAGTATTACCTCAATAAAGTCAGATGTTGCATCACAGTGTTAAAACTGTGAATAGCCACTGTCACAGAGCGACTCAGTGTCTGTGCAGCCAGGGACACCTTCATCTTCTGTGAGTCAAAATTCACATTTGATACCTTGTTGGCAGCATGCAATCCATCTTTTGTTTCGGCAGTATTCAGATGAACAATGTTTCTCCAGTTGATCTGGCCTGTGGTGCTTGTTATTACACCCTGTCATCAGTCACCAGATGTGGGAAGAATGTTTTTAAAGGCTCAACAGGATTTCCCTTTAGCTGGCACCCAAGTTGGTTGCACATGTGCACATTGGAGGCATGGCCAGCCATTGTGACACCTACCACTTTTATGCCGCACTCATGCAGTTCCTCCAACGCATGAACAAGTAGAACCTCCTGTGTCCCTGGTGACAGGTACTTGGTCAGATAGTAGGCAATTGGAGCCTTCCAATGGTCTTGTAGGCCAACAACCATAAAAACAAGAGCCTCAGTGGCAACATCCGTCTCATTCATAGCACCCCCATATCCACAAATCCAGACAATTTCTGGGTATGATGATTATACTGGACACATTGTTTAATAGCCATGGCATCCAACATAAGACACACACATCTATATTTAGCTGGGTCTTCCTCTTGTCTTCTTTTCAACATGCCCAACATCATCATGTTGAGGCCAGGCTTGGCATCCGCCTTGGTAAGAAGAAAAAGCAGTTATTTAACATGGATCAGGATTTTTTTGGCTGATCACTGGAAGCAATATTGGCCTGTACCCAATTGCAAACAATTAACCTCAGAGAGTGGATCTATTTAAGGCCCTCTATTTATTGTTTATCATTATTTAGTCATGGTAATGTTAATAAAGATAAGTGTAGCTATGTCCACCTTTTACTCTCTTCGGTCATAACAGGATAAAAAAAGAGAAAAAAGGATTCATATGACATGAACAATACCTTTGCAATGTATGTGGATGTGGGAGATTAATATGGAGAGATAGTTGTATGTCTTCGGACCATGTAAGTGGGGAGTGACAGCAAACTCCCTCTGGTCTTTGGTGTATTCATGGCTGTTTTGACAGGAGGTTTATTGGAAGATCTGAAATTCAATTAGAACAGGCTAATTAGTAAGTACGCTTGAAACAACTAGGAAGTCTTAACAAAGATTGCTTTCAACTCTTCATTTATAATTTTCTTCACCCTGAGATCCTCCAGAACTCCAGAAGTCCACACACAGTGTCCTTCATGTTCCTCTTCTCTCTTTCCAGACTCTCCACCTTAGCTAAGGCTTCACTGAGTCTGGCCCTCAGATCGTCAGGTGATGAAGACAGTGCATAGGAGTGGTCCTAGTAGAAAAACAAGGATGAAAATATATTATATAAATAAATAAATATTCATATAAAATAATATTTTAAAAATATTAAAAAAATATATATATATAAAATATAAATACTTATATTACATCACTCAGTCACAGTCCATCACATCTCTGCTAGTACAATGTTCTTAATCTCATCACTCCTCAGTTGTGTGAGGTGTGTGTGTCAAGGACATGTTTCAATGTATGCGTAATGTGTATACGTGATGAGGTGACAAGAGGTTTGAATATAACCAGGATCATAATACTTACAGCTGTTTGAGGTAAAGCTGGTACTTAGTACTCACAACAGTGGGCTGTAAGAAAATTACATAGTCTTCCTCTTAATGATCAAATGGGCTGTAAGGACAGGAAGAGTTGGAGAATGACATTTTGCTTAAGGTGTCAAAAGAAGCCACAGGTGGCGACACATCCCCCACATGGAAGGATACACAAGCTTAGATAAAATGACATTTGCTGTCCCTACATTTACATCTGTTTACATCAAAGGGTCACTGTCCTGGGAAGACAGGATACACCCAAACATCAAAGAATCATTGTAACACTGTAATGTAAAGAAAATGTTTTATGACTGTTGTAACTGAAGGTAACCTCCTCTCTCCTTACTGTACTTAAGGAATATCCATTTAGAGTTTGGCAGAAGAACGCTCTTGCCTTCTTCTCCACGCTGCGTGAAATAAACGAGATCTGATTCATTACGCTGAAGTCTGAAGTTCTTCGGAGACTTAGCAACTCTCTACCTCACAAAGGAGAATTTCCACAACAGGGCACAGGCAGAGGTTTGGTCTCTTGGACGTGTTGTGAACAGTCCACTGGGAGGCTCTCTTCAGCCGTCGTGGAGTTCTGAGATGTCCTGGTAGCCACAGGCTAAATAAAAGGATAAAATGTTGAAATGACCTCACATTGTAATACAAAATACATCATTGATTCCTTCACATTCATACAGGCATAAAACATTTTCAGTTAGTGTGACATTGACTGATCTAATCCTTACAGCCTAGTGATACGTCTACCCTTTGGAGATGAGCTGAGAAACAGAACACAGAAGGAGCAGCTCCTATATGTCTATGGCAGTGCCACGCCGCACTGCCGCCATTGTGTGCCGCGCGTCCTCCACGTATTGCATTATGTAGCAGTATTATGTGTTTTCTCCGTGTTGAATTTGCAATATGTTATGCACTTTTAAGTGAAACTAAAGTGACTTTGCTCAGCTGAGGCACAAGAAAATTCCCTTGCAACTCCGTCATTTCCAGCTGCATCTATGTCAGCTTCAGTCGAGAGTGACACAGCCACTGCATCAGTCAGCCCCATACCAAAAGACGAGTTAAGAGAGGCACAAAAATCAGATCCAGTCATCCGTCCTGTGCTAGAGAGTAAGTTTTGGGGATTTAAACCGCTAGCTAGAGAGCTAAAGACACTCAGTCAAAAGACAAAGCCTGTTCAAATAATGGGACAAATTGACAATAGACAGTGACTGTATTCTGTCCAGAACAATTACAAGCTGCAAGCAGTTAGTCTTACCAGAGCAATACAAAGGGAAAGTACTGGAAGAGCTGCACAATAACATGGGACACCAAGGTGCTGACCGCACAGTATCTCTAATACGTGAGCGCTTCTTCTGACCATATGCAATCTGAAATGAAGCACTATGTGACTAAAGCTTGCACCTGTCTCAAGCAGAAAAAGCCATGCCATGAAACAAGAGCTCCGCTGATGAATATTGTGACAACACAGCCATTTGAAGTGGTATGCATTGATTTCCTCCATCTCGACTGATGCAAAGGTGGATATTGACAAAGCTTGTCATTGTGGATTTGTTCAAGTTTAGGAAAAACTGCTGCAAACTTCATCTTCAATGACTTTGCCCGAAGTTTGGTTTCCCCTTCCGCATCCACCATGACCAAGGAGGAGAACTTGAAAATCAGTTGTTCACTCAGGTAAAGAAACTCAGTGGCATGGCTGGGTCCAGGACAACACCCTATCACCCGATGGGAAATGGTCAAGTACAGCATGAGCAGGACATTGTTGCAAATGCTCAAGACACTGACTGAGACACAGAAATCTAACTGGAAGGAGTCTCTGAGCAAATTGGTGTATGCCCATAACTGTACACGTTGACAAGTTATTCACCAGGTTATTGTAAGTCAAGGCCCTCTACATGCAGAAGGAACGGCTACCACAATTAGATACAGAACCTCTCCTTAAGTGTCGAATCTTTTCGAGTTTTGAAAACGTTAATATGTCCCTGATCCACAATGAATGTGATGGTGGGTGTTGTGATTTCCAGTGTCTCAAAATTAGACGTCTAGCAATCAAACAGAGAAAAGCAAGAAAATCAGACTGGGATTTTGATAATTTAGTGGAATCTGAAAGGACACCGAATAGGGCCATGAGTGGACATGGTTCCAGAGTTTTTTTAAATGCATCAGAGAGAGTGGAGAATATAGAATCCCAGTATGCATTTAAGGATGGACATGTCCAAAACATATGAATAAGAGTACCATGATGTTGTCGACATTTATCACACAGTGGGTCGATGTTCAACTTACCATTTTTAAGTAAAATTTTGGAAAAACTTGTTTTTAATCAAGTAAATGACTTTTTAATCGCAAACAACATTTTAGAGAAGTATCAGTCTGGTTTTAGGACGAACCACAGTACAGAGACAGCACTTTTAAAGATTTTAAACAACATCAGGTGCAACTTAGATAATCATAAACTCACAGTCTTGGTACTACTGGATCTAACCGCCGCCTTCGATACAGTAGACCAGGGGCGCCGCCAGGGATTTTGGGCCCCATGAAAAAAAATCCAGCTGGGCCCCTGTATAGGTTGCCCATGTCTCAAAGGGCCCCCTGTCAGTGCCGGGCCCTTGGAATCGTCCTAACCTTTCCCCCCTGGCGGCACCCCTGCAGTAGACCATCACATTTCATTAAATAGACTGAGGAACCTGGTCGGTCTCTCTGGTACTGTTCTTAACTGGTTCGTCTCTTACCTCACAGATCGACACTTCTTTGTAAGTATGGATACATGTTCCTCAGCAACCCACAAAATAAAGTGTGGGGTTCCCCAAGGGTCAATTTTAGGTCCAACTCTTTTTAATCTTTACATGCTTCCCCTTGGGACGTCATCAGGAGGCACGGCTTTCATAGTTATGCTGACGATATGCAACTGTACATCGCTGTGTCTCTTGATGATACAGGGCCTATTGATGTCCTTTTTAACTGCATTTTAGATATCAATACATGCACATCAATACATGCAAATTTCCTATAGCTCAACCAGGACAAAACAGAGGTTTTAGTTATTGGTCCTGAAAGCCAGAAAGAGAAACTTTTACCAAAGTTAAAGGATTTTAAACCTTCACAATCTGTAAAAAAAAAGCTCAGTTTTATTCCACACATCAAAAATATAACAAAGTTTTTACCATCTTAAAGTGAAACTCTTGCCAAAAAGCAACCAAGGCTTTATTTTTGATTGAATATGAGTCAAACCGCTGTGTAAAAGCATAATTACGACAAAAGAGGCACT
Organism: Diplodus puntazzo; assembly: GCA_963678695.2. Lineage (NCBI taxonomy): Eukaryota > Metazoa > Chordata > Actinopteri > Spariformes > Sparidae > Diplodus > Diplodus puntazzo. The sequence goes on from OZ023161.1 coordinate 6,971,081, forward strand.
TTTAAGATTTACCGTAGTTTCGTTTTTGGGCAAGCTAATTTTCAATGGGGTGCAGGGGCACTTCGCTAATTTTAAAACACTAAGAAGGCTCGACACAACATGAAACTTTGCTCATAGTATCACCAGGGTCTCTACAAATGAACACAAGCATTGAGAACATTGTTTGTGTACGCAGAGTTTACTAAAAAGAAGGTTTTTGAACTACTCACCGTAGGAGCTGGATCTTCGGTGCGCTGCCGTCATGGCAGACAAAAAGTGTCGATCCTCAAGTGCGACCTAACAGGCAGGAGAGTAATGGTGGACCGCTCCTCAAGCCCGCCTGTTAGGTTGCACTAAGGGATCGACACTTTATGTCTGCCATGACAGCGGTGCGCCGAAGGTGCTACTGCTAACGTGAGTTGTCCAAAAACCTTCTTTTTAGTAAACTCTGTGTACACAAACAATGTTCTCAATGCTCGTGTTCATGTGTAGAGACCCTGGTGATACTACGGCAAAGTTTCATGTTGTGTCGAGCCTTCTTAGTGTTTTAAAATTAGCGATTTTGATGCTAGCGTAAACTTGCACCTGCACTCCATTGAAAATTAGCTTGCCCAAAAACCAAACAACGGTAAATCTTAAAAGTGCCTCTTTCGCTATAATTATGCTTTTACATGAAGGTTTGACTCATATTCAATCGCAAATAAAGCCTCGGTTGCTTTTTGGCGAGAGTTTTACTCAATGTAGGAAGATTCCGCCCTTTTCTCTCTCTTTATCCCTTGTCGTTTAGATTACTGTAATGCCCTGCTCTAAGTGTCTTAACGGTCTTGGGACTCTTACTTATCTGACCTGCTTTTACCCCATCAGCACCCGCGGACCCTGAGGTCCTCTGGCACTGGCCCATACCACAGGTTAGTTCAAAAAAGCACGGGGAGGCGGCTTTCAGTTATTATGGCCCCCGACTGTGGAACAGCCTGCCGGAGAACCTCAAGGTCGCGGAGACTGTTGAGGTTTTTAAAAAGAGGCTCAAGACCCACTTTTTCAACCAGGCTTTTAATTGATTTTTAAATTCTTTTAAATTCCTTTTATGCTGTGCTAGTCTGAGCATTTGTATCCTTTATCCTTTTTTACTGTTTTAGTCCCTCGTGTTTTTAGCCTCTATGCTTTTATGTTTTAGTCCCTCGTGTTTTTAGCCTCTATGCTTTTATGTTTTAGTCCCTCGTATTTTTAGCCTCTATGCTTTTATGTTTTAGTCCCTCATGTTTTTAGCCTCTATGCTTTTCGCTTTATTTTACTGTTTTAGTCTGTCAGTTTGATATCTCCAGCGTTTCCTCATGGGGGCCTGCCAGACTGGGAGTTGTCTCTGGTCTGCCACTGGGGGTGCTGGCCCATGGACGGTTTCGGCCCGGGTGGCTAGAGGGCTCTGCACCTTGGTGCGGGGCCTCCTGTCTGCCTAGGTTGGGGTGGTCTCTGTGGCGGCGCTCCCTGTGGGCTTGGACCGTGATCTCTCTCAGTGTGGCTGGCCCCCAAAGGTAGCTTCTTCCACGCCTCAGGTCTTGATGCCCAGCCATGTCTCTTTAGTGACAGCTAGTAGTGTGGTTGGGTCTGTGTGTCTGCGTGCATATGTGTGAGTGTGTATATGAGTGTGTATATGAGTGTGTATGTATTTGTGTATGTCTCTGTGCATATCTGTGGGGGTGGGAGGGTTGGGTTCTTTTGATTTTCTTTTCTTGATTTTCTTTGCTGTTTTAATCTCTGTTGTTTTTTTAATCTCTGTGAGGCACTTTGCGCTACTTTTTGTATGAAAAGCGCCATACAAATAAAGATTGATTTGATTTGGTCTGGGAAAACACAGTTCACACAGTAGTGAGACAAATGGGATCTAACCTGCCGATTTATAAAATGAGACCAGAATACATTAAGGGATGCTCCTGGGTCCTGCACAGAAACTTGCTCATGTCTTGTGACCACTTACTTTTTGAGACACAACCAGAAGTAGCTAAAAATGACAAAACAAAACAAGAAAGGAGGCATAAGTCTGCATCGCAGCCCCAAGAGTTTGATGAAGACAGTGGGGATGAGTATGACCTTCATTACGAGCCACTCCAGGTCACCACATCGCCAGCAGTAGCCAGAGAAAGAGATTCTGGACCAGAGATGGAGCCTTAATGTGAGCCCCAACCAGTGGAAAAGAGAGTTGGAGAGGCAGTCCCTGTCACAGTCAGTGTGTTTACATGACACTCAAGAAAACGGAATTACTGGGTTATACACCTTAGTCTGACCATAATCTGACAAGTTGAACTAGAACCATGGACTGCCTTTAGACTGTTAAGGGTCCCATATTATACTGTTTTTCATCAGTTTCACACAGCTGTCAGTGGTCCAACAACACTGTATTCGAAATGCATTGCCCCAAACTCATCCGTGGTCCTGAATTTCAGCTTTCAGAAAGTCGCTCAAGTGAGCTCTACTGATAGCAGGCTGGTTCTGTGCCTGCACCTTTAAATGCTAATGAGCTCCGTCTGTTAACGCCTGCCATGCCTGCTACACGCCCCTCTCAGGGAGAGGATGCCGCTTATGCTAGCGGTAGCATGCCCTAATGTTTATGGTAGATGTATCGCTATGGCTCACCAAGATGCTGTCGTTCAACCATACCAGTTTGACCCAGAATCGGACCCAGAAGGAGAGGCTCCTGAAGAAATTCAGACTCTGCGGCTGCAGCAGGACATTTCAGAATGGTTAGTGTGTCTGAATATGTTACTTAGTTTGTTCGCATGTGTTGTTACATTTACTACCATGTAGCTAATGGCAGCTAGCGAAAGCTGTGTTTGTCTCCAACACAGTCTCCAAACTCTTGGACACTGTTCGCATAGTCTCTGTCTCCAGTCTGCACGTTTCCAGACGTTTTACTGTGACAACCAAGCTCCATCGTGATATTATTAACATTAAACTCGCTTCAAACGCCGTTGCATAGCGGACCGAAGCAGAGCGGACCGAAGCAGAGCTAACTAGTTAGCCAATTTCAAGCTGACTTCACCATACTCGTAGGCAACTGTAAATACTATCAAACGTGGCTAGCTTACCGCTGGACACACCGAACTTCACCTCGGGGATGAATGCCCCCCTCTCGGATATCTTCTATCACCGCGCAGAGGAGGCCGGCCTATGAAAATGACTCCTATGCTGGCTCAGGGAGGACCAGCATATATATGTGGAGACCAGAGAATATGTGTTTTTCATAATATGGGACCTTTAATACAGACTGTTTCCATGAACAATTAGTAGACTGTTTTCACAGCCTGTTGTAACGAACAACCTTTCTCCGAAGCATGAGTAACGTCATTTCTCTATAGCAGGTGTGGGGAACCTTTTTCCTATCGAGGGCCATTTCAATTTTCATACCGTCCCTCAGGGGCCACAACATTTTTTTTTATAGGTAAGCAGCTCACAACATAATTTTTTATGGCCTTTTTAACTTAATTGCAATAGCAAAAATATCATGACCATTAATGAATGTTTTAGCCAATTTTAATTTTATCCATCTCAGTGTATTTTAGTGTTTTAATCCAATTAATTGTCTGTTCCTGTTGGTTTTTATATTCACTGATGTTTAGCAGTTTAAAAATCATTTCAGAGCATTCTGATGTGAAAATAAGAAAAAAAAATCAGCCCTCTAAAATCTCATATCAGCTTTATATCACTTGAAAATGACAGATCTTAGTTGTATTCCCCCTGAATTCTCTCTGCTATTAAAAAGAACTCCCTGTTTCCACGTAACAATTTCACCTCAGATTGACAGAATCTTATACTGTACCTCAAATCATTTCAGAGCCTTCTGATGTGAAACAAAAAAAAAACAGCCCTCTAAAATCTATATCAGCTTTAAATCACTCAAAATGACAGATCTGAGTTGTCTCATATAAGGTTGTCTACTATCAATCTGAGGTGAAATTGTTAAGTAGAAACAGGGAGTTTTCTTTTAAAAGCAGGCTAAATATAGCTCTGATGTCATTTTTCAAGTGATTTGAAGCTGATATGAGATTTAAGAGGGCCGTATTTGTTTATTTTCACACCAGAATGCTCTGAAATGATTTGAGGTACATTATAAGGTTGTGTAGTGTCGATCTGAGGTGAAAAAAAAAACGTACTTATTAATATCATTATCATATCAGTGTGACCTAATGCGATGGCTGGAACTGCTTCTCCTTGGTGAGACGTCTGATGTCAGGTGGCAGTGATGACGATGCTACTCTCAGCTGCTTTTCCAACTGTGTGTTGCCGAGGCATGAAACTATGATGTAGAGTGAGACTGTTTGCTGTAAATCTGTGTAGTGTAGACACTTATAAGCTACCAGAGCAGATGGAGAATGGCAGCAGGCTAATATTACTCAGAGAGACCGCAGAGGATTTCTACCGCCTTCTGTTGTGGGACCCCAAAAAATGCGTGTGCGCGGCGCGCGGAGGGCTTGGCTGTCACGTCACGCAAGCCCCACCCAATACAGGAAGAGCCATTCGGCTAGCGGCAGCCCATCAGAGGAGGGCTACGACGTTAATAAGCTCCAGTTTTCTGGTATGAAACATAGGCTTCCTCCTGTTGAAGACGGTGTCCGGCAGCGGTGAAGCTGTGGATATATTTCTAACAGTGCTACCGCCGCCATGGCCCGCGTTCTGAAGGAGTAGCTGACTCCTTTGTTGTTGTTGACAGTGGTGTTCTCGCTGACTAAAGCTAACGTCAGATAAGTTGAGCTTCACGTCTGACCCGCTTCTGTCCTCCGTGCTGCCGACTAAAAGGTTAGTAACATCACCACAGGCTGGACTGTGAGGACAGACACGGTACCATGAGGCTTTGTTCTGTTTACATCCGTAGTTATCGCCTCCTCGCTCCCCTCCCCCTCAATGTAGGTGATGTCATCATCTGTAGACCACAACAAAAACACTTGCGTCTTTCCTTCTCGTTGCATTGAAACATGAAATCCCACATTATCAGCACAGATGTAGCAGTACTGCACGTCTAGCTAACACAAACCACTGCGCCTATTACTGACTGAGCATTTGCAGGAAGTTCAGGTTGTAACTTGAAGCCTCCAACAGCATCTGTTATCTTGCAGACATCAGCATGCCAAAAGAGGCAGAGGGTGGAGGAGACAAGGAGTCGAAGGAGGAGAGGGTGCAGGATGCCCCAGAGCAGACGGTGAGGAAGAGGGTCCGGGCGAATACTCCGAGCCCGCACAGAGGGAACACTCCTCAAGGTGAGACACAGGGACAAAAAAATACGGACGATTCTGTATCTATTGACAGGAGGCAGCAACATTTCCTTATGTATCATGTACATAGAGGCAGGAATACTGTTTATTTAATGAGTGCCACTGGTCAGTGGGATCCTGGTGCTTTTTTCCTCTCGCCAAGCTCTGTTTTCTGGGATGTATAAACCTCTAAGTGTTTGTGTGTCAGCAATGAGAAAGGAAAACGCCTGCTTCATGAATATCTGCTCATAGACATGTTGTCAAGGTGACCAGCATCCTGGCTAAACAGAAACTTACTCATTCCAAGCTAGAGTTGCTAGTGGCCAAGCTCTTGTCTCCAGCTGGGATCTAATCTGCTCCCTCAAAGACTATGACTTCCAGCATAATTCCTCAGCCTCTCCTCAGGAATTCTTAGCACCAGCGTGGACTTAGATATGAACACAAACAACACAGCTTTTGTATGGAGCTGGAGAAACATTCATGTAAGTGGAAAATGCCAGCCTCACAAGCTTGTTCCTTCAGGGGCTGGCAAGTAAACTCTTCCTGTCTGCAGTGCTCGCCTGTCTTAATTCTTTAACTCAACAAAAGAGCTTCTGTAACATTTTTTGTGGGGGATGCCATGGTCAAGCTAACCTTCAGCCATGCTGAAAGGCTTAGGATTTTTTTAACTTATCATGAGTGTTTTTTTTTTTTTTTAATCTAGATCCGCATTTAAAACCTTATATTGTCCCATCGCTAGTGCATGGTGTATAAGATGTTCGGCAGACAAACACATACAGTACTGTGGCACACCCTCTGAAAAATGTATCTGTCTGCGACACGAGCTCTAGCATGACAGCAAGTTTAGCTGTCTTTGTCTCAGTTGGGATCATAGTTTAATGCAAGAGTTTCCACATCTGCCTAAGGTCGCTGGCTCCTTGAATACTAAATCAATATAAAACAATCCTACAAAATGTTCTGTATCTCAATAGTTTGAAATCTCCTAAAAAGCACATCATAAATGGCCGACAAAATCAAATATCCCAATATTTTTCTTAACAAACACGTTGAGATCCATATTGAGACAATGTTGGAGGGGTGACTATTGGTACTTTAACAAAATATTAACACAAGGAGATGGTTGATAAATAATCAGCAGTAATGTGGAAGTAATGACTACGTGGAAGTATTAGAACAAGTTGAACAATCTTGGAAGTTCAGAAAATGACATCACTTAACTGTCATGCAGCCTTTTAAACCAGAAAAGACATGATATAATATTGAAATACTGCACAGCCCTACCAGCAAGCCAGAAACTGGTTGAATAGATTCAGCTTGGAGCGGTGCCATACACAAATATGCCCAAATTCAGCATTGTTGGTTCTGATTTAGAAAAATGCTACATGATCTGATTGTTCTCACTGTCAGTTTAATCATGTCTTCCAAATAGTGGAATTGCACATCGCTTCGATTGACAGATGAAGACACGACACTTGTTCATGCTTGTAGCTTTAAATTATTATTCTTCATGGGCAAGAATAGAAAGTTTGCTTTCAGGCAGGTTTGCTGAACATAGTGCTTTGTGGAAAAAGTAGGATGACAGGAGGATTTCTTAAGAGTAGTACTTGGTGTGCCTGCTTTCACTACAGTCATGCTAAATCCGTGGGGAAGTTAGTTCAAATGCAGTTTGTTGGCAGTGGAATAACTCATGTTTGATTTGGTTTTCTTCTCAACTTTCTGGTTGGTAGCTGTTGGTGTAATGTATGCTCCGATGTTTAATTTTGTACACAGCCAGCCCTCCCAGGTTTGTCTCTGTGGAGGAGCTGATGGAGACAGCTAAAGGAGTCACCAACATGGCTTTGGCACATGAAATACTGGTGAACCATGCTTTTCAAGTCAAACCTGCAGAGCTTCCTGAGGGAAGGTAAGAGATTAATCAGATAATCGTCCTTTGAGTGACTTTTTTCTCGTTGTAGAAGTAAAAGTTCCTTGTGTTCCCCTGTACAGTTTGGAGCGCAAAGTGAAGGAAATAATGCACAAAGCATTCTGGGATTGTTTGGAAGATCAGCTGAAGGAGGATCCGCCGACGTACGGACATGCCATCAAACTGCTGGCTGAGATCAAAGAGGTGAGCAGAGTTTTTATTTTATTCAGGAAATAGACTGGACCAAATGACTCCATAGCTCTGCAAAATTAAGGTCTTTCTGTATTTTGCAAAAGTCATGAATGCTTTTTCATATATATATTACAATATCTCTCGGTTGCAATCATTTTGTCTTACCTTTCTCACCTGCCTTTAATCACCCTCTCCTTCGCTGTACATACAGACACTGCTGTCCTTCTTGCTGCCTGGCCACGGCCGTTTGCGCGCCCGTATTGACGAGGTTCTCGACCTGCCTCTCATCCAGCAGCAGGCTGAGAAGGGAACTCTTGACATCAGTGAACTGTCCCAGTTCATCGTCGGTATGATGGGCTCGCTGTGCGCCCCCTGCAGAGATGAGGACATCAATAAGCTAAAAGAGATCACCGATATTGTGCCTCTGCTCAAGTAAGCCAAGAGACAAGAGACAGACTATTATTAGTTCTGCATGTTCCAGTTCGTAGTTTATTTTTAGATTGTGTAATTTCATTCCAGTGCATTAAAGTGCACAAGTCAACTCGCTCTGGAGTGATGTTAACATAGAGGAGGTCAAGAGATGAGTTGATCAGATTTAATAAAAGTCGATAACAAGATATGGATTCTGAACCTCAACAATGTATTTTGAGGGAATAGAATTTCAACAACATTTAACCTCTCTGTTTCCCTCTATCTTCTTCGGTCCTCCTTCCCTCTCAGGGCGATTTTCTCTGTCTTGGACCTAATGAAGGTGGACATGGCTAACTTCGCCGTCAGCAGCATTAGGCCTCATCTCATGCAGCAATCGGTTGAGTATGAGAGAAGCAAGTTCCAGGAGTTTCTGGAGAAACAACCAAGTAAGCAGACACTCTAACATGAAAGGAGCCACATCATGAAGTTCAGCTGCTTTGACTTGTTTTGGAGAATCATCTGAAAACGTAGAACTGTGTCCCTTTTTTTACTTACTTACACAAAAATATCTTCAGATGACTACTGTTATACATAATTGATGGAATGTCCTACTTGAAGAAGCTTTGGTTAGTGTTCTATCTAATTTGGCCTGCTTCTTCATAAAGCTGTAAATGGATGGATGTTAGATCAGGTTTGTTTTGACACAGACTGATTGAGGATCGGCTGTATCAAGGGAAAGCTAAAAAAAGCAATCGATCTGTTCTCCTTTAGATGCCTTAGACTACACTGAGAAGTGGCTTGAGGATGCAGTGAGATGCCTGAGAGAGGCCGGACCTGATGGTTCTAGTGCTGCCTCATCTGACCCTCCCTCACTCCTTCCCCTTAATGTCCATAATCATGCCTATCTACGCCTTCTGAGGTGGGACCACGCCTCAGACCCCTTCCCAGAGGTAAATGCTGTCGATCCTGTAGCCTCTCATTGTGTCTCTCTGCTAGTTAAATATCTTTCTTTGTGAATTATGTCCCTCGTGGTTCTTTTGTGTCGGTTTCTACCCATCATTAACTCTACTCCTCTTATTCTCCTCTCCATAGACAGTGTTGATGGACCAGGTTCGGTTCCAGGAGATGCAGCAGGAGGCCGAGCGGTTAGTTCTGCTCTCCTCTGTGCTCCTCGTCGTCTACACTACCACAGGAGAGGCTATCTCAGGCCTGCCAGGGCTGATGGAGACTCTTAAAAACACTGTCAATGTCATGCTTGCAGACATGCACACACCGTGAGTACCAGTACTTTGATCATCACACATACATAAAATTACAGTGGACAGCATTGCTGGTTAATGAGGTGTACCTTCAATCCATTATGTTTCAGACCACGCTCACTGCCACTGACTGGCAGGAATGAGTGATTGAAGACAAGTTATTTTGATTTACTTAAATGCATCCTTTTTGTCTCTTCAAAGGTCTTTTGGTGCACAAGAGGCCTTAGCGACCATAGGGGAGAAACTGTGTGTTGAGCTGAGTCAGTGTCTAGGCCAACATGGCTACTCTCCCTTTTCAGCTGACAGAAAGAGCACTCTGATGGGACAAATCTCAGCTACCATCCAGCCAGACAACACAGTCCGCAAGCTGATGGGTAAGAACAGTGAAACATATGACAACCTTCACAGCAACAGTGTGGTTTACTGTATGGTTTATGTACAGATTTATTTAGCAGTAACAAATCTCCTCTCGTCTCCTCTCCGCTCCTCTCCTCAACCTCTCGTCTCCTCTCCTCTCAGACTCTCGGGTTCAGAGCTACCTCCTGGCTTCCCTGGAGTCCAGTCAACATAAGACCCCTCCTGCTCTCCCAGGTGGTCTGGCTCCAGTCGGCAGGGAGCTGAAGGAGCTCGCTTTTCGCTTCAGTCGTCTCGTTAACTTCAACAAGCTTGTCTTCTCCCCATTCTACCAAAAGATTCTCAGTAAAATACTGGCAGGAGGGGAGAGCCCGTAAACATTGAAATGTGGAGTTAGAGTGGTGTGGAGAGAGTGGTCTGTAGTTAAACCATTTCCCCCCACTAGTGACGGTTAGGATTTAGAGAAAGGAGTTAAGGAGGCTGATCTGTATTCAGCAGATAGAGCCAGCTAGAGTATGAACCTTATGCAGGCATAATCACAAAACACTGGCTAACATCCCAGCTGTATTAACTCACAGTGTTGCTTATTTGAGAAAACCTCAGGCCTCCTAAGTGTGACCTTACTGTAGCCATCTCACATTAAGTTGTGCTCATTCGATATGTTTCAAACCCCATAATAAACAATATTTAGACCTCAGTCTTACCAAATCAGGCATTGGGGCTGAAACGCCAATCTGTCCATTCATTTTGAACATGGGTAGTACATCAAGGCTGACACCAACAGTGTCATTTAGACTCTTGCACAGACATTCGGAGCTCCGCCAAATTGCTCTTGGTTTCTGTCTTGTTCATTGTTCACTGTCACTCTCCCACAATGCCACACAAACCTGCATTCGTCGCAATGCCTGACTTGGTCTGAATGAGGCCTTAATGTTATGGTTATCATACTTTGCAAGATATAAATACATTTCTTTCTACAAAAAACTATGGCTTCGTACAGTATAACGTATTAGATATGTGTCTCAGTAGGTAATCAGTCTTTAAATGGCCAAAAGTTCTCAGATTGGCACATATTTGGTCCTGTGTTTAGGCCTAGAAGTATTTTATGATGATCTAAACCTAATATTGTCTCTCATCTCTGCCATACGTACGAGAGCTCCAGAGATGTCTCAAGTTGCCAGGAGATGGTGCCCAGACAGAGACATGCAGGCACATTCAATGAAAGGGGAAACGTCTTGGGAGCGCTTGATGGCAACTAGCCGAATCAGTAATGCATCATTTGATTTTGATCAGCAGCACCTCTGATACAGTGATACACAGACATATAAATTCCCCCACCGCGCAGCTTGAAGTAATGGCAAAACAAGCTGCAATAATGCAAATTACTTTTTTTTATTTATTTATTTATTTATTTATTTTGATATGGTAATCACATTATATTTGTGAAACATGCATCTCCCCAGCATATAGTGAAATGCTCTCCCTTTGTCTTTACAAAAGAGTTGATTGAAAGGGCAGTAGCTTATAACCTTGGTAACTCTGTGACCAGGTTGTCAACTATTCCCTAAAACAATCTCCTCGACAGAACGTGTGTCTCTGCCTTACCAACATTTCCTGTCAGCTCATGAGTAAAACACCCATGGAGCTCTTTTACATACTAACAGAGACGGAAATCATTTTACAAATTCTGAATGTTAATATAGTGCTTCAACCCTGAGAACATCGGACCAAATATGTAACACTAAGGAGTTTTTGACTCGGACTGATTCCCCAAACTCAGACATTTGTGATGAACTTAAAATACTTAAATACTATAAAGTATTCAGTAACGACTTTCAGGGCTTGTGTTCAAACTCAATTCTACTGACTTTGACTGAATCAATTAACTAAAGCGATTAAGTAATTCTTTAGCTTGACAACACAACAGATGATTGCATGCTAACTTTAAACTAAGACTACTAGGAATTACAGTGGATACAAAGAATCTTTTCACCATAACACAGTTACCGTTACAGCTTGTGAAATTTCCTCTTCGTTAGACTTGATATCAAATAATTCTTATTCAGGTTTATCAGATTTACTTAATGTTGAAATATTTGGGTATACCTTTCCTGCAGTGTGCTGAAGATGAAAACAATTCATTGTATTTGGATCAAACATGGATCATCTTTGGCATCACTAGAGTCTCTAGCAGGCTAAACAAAAATAAGAAGAGAACCGATTTGAATGTGCATTTTTGTTAAGAGTGGACCTGGCTAGTTGTTTCCGTCTGCTTCCAGTCTTTGTGCTAAGCTAAGCTGATAGACACGTGGCTGCAGCTCTATATTCAGCATTCAGGTACGAAAGCGGTGTAAATCTTTTCATCTAGATCTCAGCAAGAAAGGGAATAAGTGTATGAACCATTGCTTTTACAAGCCATATCGTGAAATGGTCTGGTGACTGAAGTCTGATGAGAATCTGAATCTGGTCCTGGTTCACAGGGAACTCAGAGATAAGAAATGTAGACTGTTTGTATCCACTGTATGTGCACATAGGACGATTCTTATAAGATATTTAACAGGATATTAAATCAAAGGAAAATGACCAGAATACATTTATGTGCACTGAAGGGAAGCCAGACTGGTGTTATGGACCAACTTGAACTGTTGTTCTTTAAATTGTTACTTGTTATTTCAAATTATGTTCACTTATTAACATTTCTGATGGTTCATAAGATGTTTAGAATATTTACTTTCAACAAGCACTTTGCTCTGCATCCATATTTTACAACTTACCACAGAATACTGACAGTGGTTGTGACATGGCAGAATGATGTCACCTGTCCCTAAATGAATAACATCTGTTAACCAACTGATCACTTCAATTACACTGATATTTGTCCTTAAATGTTTGTTCAACATGCAAATAAAGCATTGTTCGCCCCACACAGCGGAGTCATTAGTCATCTCTCTACACCATGTTGGTTTATCTTTTTGTTGGTATGCTGGTATCAGATTTAAGAGAGGGATCTAATGGGACTTTTTGGGCCTGAGAGACATTAGAGAGCAGGGTGAAACTGGATAATGCAGTTCTTGCTTTTTAAATAAAAGACTAGATCACTTTATGCTAATGAAAAAATATGACAGCCAGTTAATTCCCAGCCATTCAATGGTGACTAACCACAAGTCTGACATTGTACTGTAGTTTCACTGCTGGTTCTCAGTCCAAAGAACACTCTAAATCTCAAAACAACCGGGATGACGCATCATAATTATCTTCAGCAAATGATCTGCCTGTATATAGTTTAAGTATGAGACACTAGGTGGAGCCAGAACTCCAATATATAATATTAAAACAGAGTTTTATCATTATTATAAAAATGGTATAATTTACCAGTCAGTTGATAAATCACTATAGTTTTTGGCTGACATCTCTGGCTGGCTGGAGTTATTTGAGAGCCCTGATTGCATAGCAACCCTTAGTCTGACCAAAATGTTGAAATTATTGAGTTTTATTGGCTGGTAACATTGCATGTTGCATGATGGTATGACTGTTAAATGTCTGATGTGTTTGAACATGTCTGTAACAAGAACCATTTTACAATTAGGGCATTAAGAAACAATGTGATGAGACAGGATGAGGAAAACAGCGTATGCAATGAGAATGAGGAACAGCATTACATTATAATATGGTCTGTTGTTCTACTAACATGAGTGCACTGACTGCTTGAGTCTGAGAAGCTGTGGCAACTGTGTCCTCTTAGATGCTTGCTTGAAATCATGTGCATAACCAGCCCAGTTCAGCTGTGCAGTCTTTGGTGATGTGTGTTCTTCCCTTAACAAGGCTGACATTTGTCCCCATTTGTCAAATTCTGTTTAGTGGCGGGGCCCCCAAGCTTAAACAGCATTTGATGACATAATGGGATTTAATAATGGACAGCAGTATTCTAGGAAAGCTTTAATTTAGTGATTACTGGTGTGAGCTGCAGCTCTGGGGTCTGAGGACAGTGCATGGTTCCAGGGCGCATTTATGGCTATAAATTTGTGTATTTGTTAATGGAATAGCCATTTTTACCAAGTTATATTTCACTGCAGGAAAATAAAAGTATTCATGGCAGTCTTCTAAGAGTATTAATAATACCTGGGAGCAGTCAATATCAATCAATATCTGTGAAATGAGCCCAAAGTCAAGTGTTTATTGTTGAAACGCATAGTTAATGAACAGATTCCCTGCACAAGGATATCTCCTTTGTCTCCTTAGTCTTCCTCTCTGTTACACCAAAAACAGGCCCAAGTTAGAATATAAAAAATTCAAGAATATAAAGGACAATTTAAAAATAAAGAGTTAAAAAGCTATACAGGAGAAGATAAACAATTTCCAATACACAAATAGATAGACCATTAAAATGTATATATCGTCTGATTAAAAAGTGTAAATGGGCTTTTATTGACCTTCCAGCTGACATGCTATGCACAATGTATGAACCCTGTTGCCTCCCGAGCTCCCATTAGGCACAGTCAACAAAACATAACAGCTTTGTATATAGAAATAAACAGTTCACAGTTGCTGGAGTTATACTGTCTGGCATCAGGTTCACACAGCTTTGTTGAGATGCACCATGCCATCACCAAATTAAGAAAAATAAAGGTCTTAGAACTAGCCCCTCTAAAACACAGCCACATTAGGTAATATTGCAGGACTCTCTCCGGTTGATATTGTATTTCATGCAGACTCCCTTAGCCCGTGCATTTGCAATGATCAGATTACCAAAGCCAGCTGACAAGGAGTGAACATGGGGCACATGGCAGGTGCCCACTTTGCGTGGTTGATTCTCCAGCCATGTGCTTATAAGATGATTCACGATTTTACAATAGGGGATATGTAGGCAGGTTTCGAAAGAGCTCTGTAAATAGATATGGAATATTATATTTAAAAGGAAGTTCAACAGGTGATTCAATATACACGCCATAAGACACATTCATAACATCTAAATGTATGTAATGGAGTAAAAATATCACGGAAGTCAAATGTTTTAACTCAGCTGTCAGTGTGACATTTATAGACAGTCACTCGCGCTCTCTCTGTTTGTCTCTCTCTCTCTCTCTCTCTCTCTCTCTCTCTCTCTCTCTCTCTCTCTCTGTGTGTGTGTTGTGTGTGTGTGTCTCCTCCTCCTCCTCCCCTCCCCAACATTCCACACATGCGGAGAAGCAACAAGCTACCGAACCAGCAGCAACAGCTAGCAGCCTGCAGCTAGCTGTGTCGGGGACGCGGCGTATTAACATGCAAAAGTTTAGAAACAGAAATCCTCGTCCTGAATAGAGACAAGAGCAACGCTTAGTGAAACCTCAGGCGGCCGTAGAGACCATGGGCAATAGCTGGCGTTCGTTATAGCTAGTTATTTGGGTTATTTGAAAGCTTCAAATGTGTGAAAAGTCGCTCGGTCCTCGTCGTTGAACAAGATGGCAGCAGCAGCAGCTACATCGTTGCAGGATTTGACTGTGGTGCGGGTCCTCGTTCCTAGCCTGTTCCTTGACGCTCTGGGTGATATGATTTACAGGTCTTACTGAAGGTACGTCACCCTATTCTTCTGAAGTGGCTGTCAGTGATGTTTGTGACGGTTGGGTTTGTCTGTCTTATCATTTTGACGTTGGGAGGACTCAGTCACAGCTAGCTTGTTTGCTAACTGTAATGCTAGCCAACTCGAGTTTGCTCCCTTTGGCAGACAAATGTTAACGCTAGCACCGAAAGCTAATAAGTTGGAGCTAACGACGAATGGTACTTATTCGAGAACACGCACTTGTTTGTTTGTTTTTTATTTTGAGCACTCTTAGACGTGTTTTTTGTGTGTTAGACGTTGAGGTAACCTTCAAACCTGTAAAAAGTATTGGAGTAGAGTTTTATTTTGTTAAAAGCGTAATGAAACGCGAACTATTTGGCTTACAGCACGTATAAATTGGCCAGTTTGGTCAGCAAAACGAAGTTCTCACCTACTCCACATAGTAAAGTGTACCACAGCCGTTATTTCGCTGTCTGTCACTTGCAGCATAAGTTTCAACAGGTGTTTAGGTTGGTGTTGCCCTTCCCCCACGCACATACACGTACACACACTCTGACACACACACGCGCGCGCACGCACACACACACACACACACACACACACACACACACACACACACACACACACACACCCCTCCCATATGTTAGCTGTCTCCTAGATTGATCAGTAACAAATTGCGTGTACAGCTGGCATTCTTTACAACAGTAAAATACACACACACACACACACACACACACACACATACACATACACCGCTGTTTCATGGCTCTCCATTTCAGGCTTGGATCGTGTCGCCCTGCGGGATATCAGGCTACCTAGTTTGGCAGTGAGAGGATAGAGCAGCCAGTATCACAGCTGTGTCCGTGCCAGAGTCCCTCAAAAACTGATGAGTATGGCACCTTGGCAAGCCTACTCAGCGTGAAATATTTGCACAACACCAGCCATATAGCGGTTCTTCATTTGCTAACTTTTGTCAGTTGCACCATCAAGTTATTATCAGTCTTACCAGACTTACAGCTGTGTGTAGTGAATGGAGAAAGTGGTTTTGAGTACAACCTATAATTTTCTGTCAGTAAGTCATGACAAGAAGGACTAACTTACTCACCTGTGAATACAGTAGTCGTTAGCTCAGTTTTGCACTTTGACTAATATTATTCTGACTAAGTGTGAATGTTTTTTTTCCATCTGGGTTGTTCTTTGGGTGAAAGAAAAGTTTGGTCATAATAACAGTGGGTGTTGGTGTTTGTCAGCAGTGTATGTGGTAAAGATCACCGGTAATACGAGTCATAAGAAGTGAAGTGTGTTAAACTGTATTGTCATGTTGAGTTAAAGGCACACCTCTCTGCTTGTCTGAGCCTGTGTGTGACAGCGTCAGTAGTTGGGAAGTCAACTAGCACTCAGCCGTCCTTTCTTGTTGAACAAAACTTAATACAACCAGCTTCAAGAGTGTGTTTGTATAACATATGTGATGTAGCCTTAAAACTGGAATCACCAGAGTCTGTGTAAACTCAGTCAGGCACAATTCTCTGTCTCGGTTTAGAAATATTCAGGAAGTATTGCTGACAGGCTTGGCCTCCGCCTGTTTTTAGCCTGTTATCATGTTGTCATCATGACCTGTTGCAAGGAGAGGAATGTTGGTAAAAAAAAAAGAAGAAAAAAAAGGTTCAGATAGCCTACACTTTAAAGTAATGTTTCAAATAGCAAAATTGATTTGAAAATTGTCTATCTATGAGATACTTCGTTTAGTGTCAGCAGTAAAGCAGAGGGTATTTGCTTCACAAACAGACATGTCTGCCGTGTGTGACACTGATCAGGTTGTATTGAATGTGTTTGTTTAAAAAATGCATGGGGTTGATTTAGATTTTTAAGCTCAGGTTTGGTCAGCTCTTGGCATGTGGTATTAAATGAATCACAAATCGGACATCTTTTAATGCAACTTAAATATTAACGTAAAGATCTGGGTTTTCTTGTCATTAAAGTCAGGGCTAAATTTACCCTTCATTTCTTCAAGGCATAGAAGTCAAATGTGCATGTAAAAATTCTAAAAATTTACTTTTCTCATTTGTTTTCCAATGTAAAATCCAAACTTAGAGGGAAGTTTCAATATGCAAGCTGACGTTTAAAGTGTTTCTTCTTTCATTTATGGACAATCACCTGAGTGGAATTTAAAGCTTGTGCACATGCACAATGTTCCATAATGTTTAAGATTTATAAAACAGAACCAGGCGTATCAGCGGATTTTTAAATCTAGCGAAAATTCAGCGGATTTCTGTATTTGTGTGTACAAATGTTTCAGTCAGGCAAATAGTGTGAGAATCAATGGTCTACTCTGCTACGATTATTTTAAGACTTTTTAACATCAACAACAGATGTGTCAGATTGTGTCTAATATGGCTAGCAAGCTAGCTATCCTGCTCTCCAGCAAGTTATGTTTGTAGCTTAGCGGATTTCAAAATTTATTTGTGGGTCATTGTGACTGAGTCTTTTAGAGCAGGTCACAATTCTCGAGTTTGGTGCTTATTATCTAGTGAATTAGACAGCAGCTAACACTAGCTAGCTAACTACTTACTTGTCAGACAAGTTGGGTTGCCCTGGCAGGCGCTGCAGAACATTACCCCTTCCTGTTTGATTCAAATTGATATTTTTAATATTGATTTGTCAATGAAGACACAGGATTCTTTTTTGCCCTTGTTCTGAGCAAGCAGACAAGCATTAATATTGATCTGTGTTACAATTCAGTTGCATTGCTTGTGCGTTTTTCTCTAGTCGTTTCCTCAACGACTAGTAGTTAATTACCAAGACACAAGGAATGGATAATGCTGTCTAATTTGACCATGCAGTGTTTTTCAGTGTTAACTCAGATGTGAGTCACTTAAAGGGAGATGTAAAGATATGGTCTAATATTTTGAGTATAGGCAGAAAATCATCTAGCAAGATCAAACAGAATTTGGACATAGAGTCGGACCTGTCTGATTGTGTCTGTATGAACTGTTACTGAGTTTATGCGGATGAAGTGTAGCATTGAACAGGCCATGAACGGCAAAACGGCAGCGTTAGGTCTTGAAGCAGATCGTATAAAAGATCACATAAGACAATATTTCAGTAACATCCCATACAGAAAGGTTTATTAATTGGTTGCATCAGGTGTCTGTCAGTGATTTACAGAATGCTCATCATGCCTTATCATATATCATTTCCTTCGGGGTATTGCTTGCTCTGTGGTTCTACTTTATGTGAAACTGACCCTTCCGTGTAGCGTGTAGGAACAGGCCAGAGATGCAACGGGCTTCCCCTGTCTCCCATTACAGCAGGCCATTTCCCCTTTCTACTGAGGGTGACATGGAGGCTTAGATGTTTATTCACTTTAGCAGCTTCTATGATGGCTTTTTTTAGAGTGCACTCTTTCGTGGTAGGTGGTATGAAGTTAATATTTTTACGATTAACAAATTCACCTCTCTGTGGCCAAAATGTAATCCATAGTTTTTCTACAGTGACTTGAACAGTGTCTAGCTTCAGTATTTACAAGTTAGTGTAGGCTATCTTAATCCAAGTCTTTAATGTTAAACACTAAATTGGGTTCATTTAAATATGTCTGCAACTAAATCTCCTTTTGTTTTATTTATCTCTATTCTCTAGGTATGGCCTCACAAGTCTTGATCTACCCATCACACCTGCACTCAGCTCAGACAAGTGCCTTAGGAACCAGCAGCAGTGGTACCAGCAGACACAAAGACGAAGCTCACCCCAGTAATAACAGCAGAGCCTTCCAGCACCGACCCCCTCCCAAGACCTATGTGATCGGAGTCAACTACGGTATTGCGTATCCCAACAACGTCATCCCATCCTCAACAGGTGCTGATTCGGTGAGACTGCACAGGGGACTGCAGCTTGGCGAGAGGGAGGAGTGGGCTCTGCCGACTGCACAATTACAGAGAGAGGATAGCTGGGAGAGACGAGTAAAAGCTCCTTCTGGGATCGAAGAGTCCCTTAGTCCGAGTAGAAACAGTGTTGATAGCCCACCAGGAGGAGGCCTGGACTGCGGCCTACTGAGGAGAGCCTGTATCCGAACAGAGGAGGAAGCAGTTAGAAGCAGAACAATACAGGCTAGAGGAGGATACGTCAACCTTGTAGACGCAGCTGCCACCCAGAGATGTGAACAGAAAGCAGGTGAAGGTGGAGAGCATCCGCGGGACAACAACTGTGTCGGAACCATGCAGATAGTGGAGGAGGTATCTGCCCTACCTTCACTTCCTCCCCCTGTGGCCATGTTGCAAACCAGCAAAGGGAATAATGCAGACACACTCAGAGTAGGGGATGGTGGAACACTGCCAACTCAACACAACAGGGTTGAGGCGGTGACAGGCATGAGGGTCAGGGTTGATGGGACTGAAACTGGCCCTAATGGCAGTACTGAGGTAGCAGCAGGAGCTACAGTGAGCAGAAGTGGGTCAGGAGACGGTGACTATCAGTTAGTTCAACATGAGGTTTTGTGCTCTCTAAAGAACAGTTATGAGGTATTGGAGTTTCTGGGCCGTGGCACGTTTGGACAAGTGGTGAAATGCTGGAAGAGGGGAACGAATGAAGTGGTGGCCGTCAAAATACTGAAGAACCACCCGTCCTATGCACGCCAGGGACAGATTGAGGTGAGGATTTGTGTGTTTTGTTGTCTTGTTTGTTCTTTCAAGATGCTAAAAAGTCTCTTTGCTACAGTTTCTTTTCTTAACTGCACCTATCTTGTCTTTTCCATTCTTGAACCCCCAGGTGGAGATCCTGGCACGGCTGAGCAGCGAGAATGCAGATGAGCACAATGTGGTGCGTGCTCTGGAGTGCTTTCAGCACCGCAGCCACACCTGCCTTGTGTTTGAGATGTTGGAGCAAAACCTCTACGACTTCCTCAAACAGAATAAATTCAGTCCACTGCCACTCAAAATCATCAGACCTATTCTGCAGCAGGTAAAGTAATGTCTGATGTTTGAGGCTGGACAATGCCCACTTCCAATTTTCGGCCCGGAATCTCAATATTTTTTTATTTCTGTAAATCTTTGCAGGTTGCAACAGCCTTAAAGAAGCTGAAGTCTCTGGGTTTGATCCATGCTGACCTGAAGCCAGAGAACATCATGCTGGTGGATCCCACCAGACAGCCCTACAGAGTCAAAGTCATTGACTTTGGTTCAGCCAGCCATGTCTCCAAGGCTGTTTGCTCCACTTACCTGCAGTCCAGATACTACAGGTGAATTCAAAAACTCACAGAAATGTCTTAACCTTAGGGTATTTTCTGCTTGCATACACATTGAAAGTACTGCAAGGGAGTTACCTTGCAGTACTTAGACTCTTGGACTGAAGCCATATGTCACATTACACCACTGAAACAGGAAATTCCCTACAGGTGAATGTGAAATGTATTTCATTTATACTCCTAGTCTGGTTTGTAATGAGAGAAACCAAAGAAACTCGGTCCCTTTTGAAATAGTACAAAATGGTCAGAAAAGAGATCCACAGGGTATTTTTTAGGGAGATCAGACATGTCATTAAGTCAAATGTCAAGTCGTTTGTTATCATTATTTGCAACATAGTTAGCTGACTAAGTCCCAATGGGTAATAGTTGTTTATGTGTGTGTCTGTTTGTTTCCCACAAGTAGCAAAGTCTTGCAACGACTTGCTCTGTAGTGCTCTGTATTAACCTGCACACTCTCAGAGGGAGTTCCATGACACGCACACTTTCCCGGGTTCTGTCTCTAAAATTTCTTTCCTTTTTGGCCTGCTGTCTTTCTATTTTCCTGCACTGTAGCACGTTTGGAACATGCTTGAGTGAGCGTATGTCTGATCTGTGTCCAGCGCGTCACGCCCTAAACTCTGCTGCTCTTGCGTAACATGCAGAGGAACTGAGATGTTTATATGAGGAACAGCATCAAGAAATACTTGGCATGTCTTGTTGTAGGCTTGGGTGAGAAGGTGAATGTGCTTATGAAACGCTGCAAGGATTGTTAACTTAAAAGCACTTTGTGCAAAAGAACCTTGTTGTTAAGATGTAAGCTCACATTACACCACACAGTTCAGTTAGGACCTGCTGTAGTTAAAAACAATAAAGATACTAAGTATAACATCTGTGAAAGATAAAAACCCATTTTATTCATTTGAAATGCGTTGTAAATTGTTGATGACTTATGTGGACTTGATGTCCACACCGGTTCCAGGACAAAATATTTCTGCTTCAGTAACCACTGGATGACTTGTTGGCTGGAATTTTCATTCACTGACACTCACCTAAGCAAGTTTTGGCAAGGTAGATCAGGTTGGGTAAACTATTACAAACTCTTTAAACATTGCACAATCTATGACAAATGCTTCTGAGATACTGGGTATGTCTGTAGCTAATGCACTGCACACACCCTCCATTCCACTCAATGCACTCCTCATATTGTTGCCTTGTAAGGAACACAACATTTTCTCAGTTATTTCAACTGTACTTTTTATCAAAGGTGTATAAATCGGGACAGTTAAGTGTGGGTCTCTTATGTTGAAGCAAACTTCTATAGGCCAAATGTAAAATGTCAAACCTCAGAGGACTAGCATTAGCTAGCATTAACCCTGCAACTTCTGTTTTTGTGAAAGCAAGCTACTTCCTTGGCCCCCCTCACACATGAGGGAGAGTGGAGCTGTTGCATAACATAAAGGGTTTGCTCTGCAGTTGACCTGGTTAAGTGTGTATGAGTGTGCGTTCATGTGTGCTTGTATGTTTTTTGTCTTTTAGCATTGGCGGCAATGCTGAGATCATAGTGCAGTTAAAATGGGCTGGCAGTGAATTTTAGGGAGGTCACCCAGGACACAGAAGGCCAGAGAAGAATGTGGTATGTTAAAACCCACATTTAGATCCAGGAAAAAACATTCGGACATTCCTGTGTGTGTCTGGGTGTGTTCTTATGTGTGCCCTAGTCCATGCAACAGCTTCGACGCTGGGTAAATCATGTAGGTTACACAATGTACTCCAACATGCTTCACAATAAATCAGTTCAGATAAGGAGGCTCTCTGAGGATGGAAAAAGTGGTGTGTCTGGATTTTTAACTAAACTTGCTGGAGCCACAAAGATGAAATTACATGAAAGCTTGTGAAGTTCAACATCTGGCCATATTTTGCTGTGAGCACCAGCATTGTCCAACAGTTTCAATACATTTTTTTGATTATTTTGCTCTTTGCAAAACATCCTTTTTGTGCCTTTCTCCAAAAACCAACAGGCCAACGGGTGGAAAGGTATTTCAACAATTGCAGACACAATAACTTTTTGCTTACAATGGTACAGCAACGATTCCTTTCTGTCTTCTATCTCCCTTCTACTGCATATTTCTGTGCATATGTGTGAGTTGGTTCAGCCAGGACGACAGCTGGTAATACGCATACACACTTCGAGTTACTTTTTGCATCCATGCAATGCCTGTATGTTTAGCTTAGGTAGGTTAATACTTGTATTCATGAGGACAAGTCACCCTACAGTTCTGCACTGCTCTGTACTATTTTTCATATCTATATGATGATTATGTTTTTTGAGCCCCAGAGCGGCGTCTGTGTGTATGTTATCAGGAGGGTGGTTTTCAGGACATAGTGTTTCCTCATCTCTACTCTTCATGTTGCATAATGGCTGTACTGTATTGTCACCACAGTGAAGCTGTGAAGAAATTCTAGCCTCACCACAGTGGGTAGGAGGAGGTTTTTTACAGCTCTGGGGTTTTCCCTGGATTTTCCAGAACCATAGGTTGTAACATTGCCAGCAGTGTGGCTTTGATGCAAAAGTCAAGACTAAAAAAAAAAAAGCCCAAAAGTGGCAGTGAAGTTGAGGTCGTTTTAACGCTCTCACTAAAGTCACGATCTGTAATACTCAGACAAACACTAACCACAGTAGTCCAAGTTCTTGATGTTTTTTGATGCTGGTAAAGGTTTGTTTACCAGCCTGCACACCTTTTTTACAAGGGAAAATTTGGCCTTATTACAAAAAACAGATTTGTCCCTTAATCCTGGCTTATAACAAGAATCGATGTATGACATATGTTACTGACATTGTCGTTACTGACATTAATGCTAATAAAGCTGTGCATTAGACCCACTGTTCACCCATAGTTTCTGTGTCAGTGTTGTACATCTTAACCTGGATATAAAACAGCTTATAGTTTCAGTTATTTGTTGTTGACCAGGAGGAGTTGGGAGCGCAGTGTGCAGTTCTGTTAGTGCTACTTGCCTGAGATCCATCTTTATTCAATAGCATGCCACTGTCTTAGATTAGTAGCTTGGTTGGTGGTTACTCTGGTGTATTTTAGGCTGTCTTCAATGACATTTTGAGTTCACATAGCACTTGTGTTGGACTTGTGTATATGTCATTGTAGGGTGGCGTTTTGATCACCAAATCATCCTTTTTGCCCTAACGAGAACGCTTATTCAAATTTAATCTGGTTTTATACAGTCATTAATTATATCTTTCAACAGATTCTCAAAAAGACGCACCCTTCATATTCTGTAAAGAGAAACTGAAACGGTCTACAATTTTGTTCATGAACTTTGGGTCTAATTTGTCACTCTCTGAATGGACCTTTTAAGTCCACAGTCAGGCAAGGATTTTACCTTATGCTATGGTCGGCCCTTGGTGTTTTAATTCACCTTCAGCAAATGGGTGCAACTTTCTTTCTCACTTAGTCATCTGGATAGTTTTTTGTGTTTTAAGTGGAAAATCCATTGAATTTTGTGAATTTTATGAGCATAACTCTACAGATAGAAGTCTCTGGCAGAAGCTTTCCAGTGCTTGTCATGCTCTAATTTGCTGTTGCCATGGTAGCATGACACAGCAGGGCCTGGTGAGGTGACTGTTGTGTCCTGTGGGTGCTGGTGACGTAAAACAACCTCCCACAATGAAAATGGATCACTGGGCTATGTGAATTATTCAGCTTAGAGCAGATCAGGTGGAAGGAAAGCTAGCTATCATCTTAGCATGCTGTTCAGATTTGGGCAGGTTGTGCTTGGCTTCCTTCACCTAGGTGTGATTTCTTTGTCACACAGGTGTTGTATTACCTTAGCATCTAGTTGCATTGAAATGGTACATGTTGTTGCCAAGTATTTGATGTGGATTTCAGATATATGGCTTTGCTTATTTCGTCTTGGACAGTCTAATCCTCAGTAGGCCCCGACAAGTAGCCCTGGGCCTTCTTGATAAGAAGCATATGTTCGTATGAGTTTTGCTGACTGGCTCACAATGTCAGGTTCACTCTACAGTTTCCATGCTAGAAAGAGTGGTTTTGACATGGCAGGGGACTTGTTATTGGTTTGGGATGTTACACAGTGGAAAGACATGTAACAAAGTTAAGCAGTCTGTGTAGTTTCATGTTGTCTGTCCTAGTTTGTTCTGGTGGGAAGCCACACGTGACGCTGGACCCCATGCCTGCTGCTAGGACTTGTATATAGTGCATTATGAATAATACATGATCACTCACATTGAGCGCTTTATTTGTGTAAACCTGTTGCTAAATCCCCTCTTCTTACTTGCGTGCTCTTTTTTCATATCAAAGAAATAATTGCAGTGTGTGCCGATACACATATCCCTGTTTAGCCTGTGGGTTTTTCTCTTTTTCTTTTTCTAACAAGCTCTTTCTATATTTGTTTGTGCATGTGTTCATGCATGTATTCAGGCAGCTTATTTATGGTCTTCATATGGACCCCAGAAAGAGTAGTTGCTGATGTTGTCCAGAGCCACAGTTAAACACGAGGAAACACAGCTTTCCATCACCCTCCTCTCTCCCTCCTCTCTTCCTTAGAAGCAGTTAAGACATGCTGTATTTGGTCTGTTCTTAATTGTGGTATCGCGTTTGTGATCTTCATAACTGTCTTTGATTGAGCCCGATGATCTATAGAGGTGTTCCAAATACCATTTTTTTTCCTTCCCTATACCAATTATGATATGTGGGCTTTGGGTATCGGCCAATACTGCGGTACCAATCCGAAACTAGTGTGTATTTTTTTGTTTTTTTGTAGACCACTAACCCTGTATGGATGTGATATGATTGCTATCGTTTTTGTATGGCTTGGCTCAGGTTAAACCCTTTGTAAAACAGAACAAACCCATTCAGAGAATGACTGCCATACAACTAACTCGTGAAGTTATCCAGAGTAAAATATTGCAAAATAGCTGACATGTTGCTGACTCATGTGAAATCAACTACATCGCTGTCATAACAGCAGTGGTCTCATTTCTGAATTTCATGAAATGGGATTGGTGCATAGACTCACCTAGTCGCTGATACCTGCATTTTCGGCAGTATCAGCGTTATTTGCGATACTGGTATTGGTATTGGAACAACTCTAATTGTATGTAAAGCTTGTGAAATTACCTTACACTCATAGTTCAATGTTCTATGGTCTTGTGGCCTGTATTTTCTTTATGTTCTTAATTTTCTTTGACTTCTGCCTTTTGGCGCATGTCTACCCATTTCTCTGGGTTAACGGCGACATTTTCATGGAGGTAATAGATGGGTGGAAGGTTAAGTAATCGAAAACCTTTCTTTTTTCCCCCCAAAAAAATCAAAGATTAATTAATTAGTCTTAAAGAGCAGCTGTATTAATAGAGACTTTTAATTTTCTGTTTCCATCCAAACAGGATTTTCTGTTTCCAATGGAAGAGAAAGTTATCACATGTTTGATGTTTTTCAGACGATCTTTTCCTTCAGTCTGTATTCTTCTGTTAGCTGCACATCGTGTTCAATGACATGCAACTTGATCTGTTGTCCCTCACATTAAGCCTTAGAAATGCAGTGAGGAATGCTTGAAATGTAATCATGGATGAGCTTTATCTACCCATGTTAAAGCACTGGGTTCATGTGTCCTGTACTGAGTCCTATCTCATCACTTTTAACGCACTGATATACTGTAGGTGTACCTGAAGTGTGTTATCCCAGTTCTCTCAACACAAGAGCAGTGTGCTGCCATACAGTCATCTGCAGTGTTTGTTCTTGTCCTAACTGCAGCTCTCTAGTGTGACTAGTTAGTTCTGGAACCTGGTCTGGCTGCCAAACACCTATGGGTGTGTGTGAATGTGTGTGTGTTATACGTGTGTTATGTGATGAGCTGTTATGGCTCTGGAAAGCTGGGGCCATCGCTGCAGCATTTATCAGTCTGACTGTATAACCGTAGGCAAAAACGGATACACCACCTCTATTTTAGTTTTATTTCTGTGTGTCCCCTTTAACCCCATGCATGGAATTCTAAAATGTGTTGCAGTAACATCTATATCAAGCTTAGTTCCCTTTGAGAAAAAACAACTACATTACAGATACAGACGGAACACGAAACTGTCATTAGCAGAAGTACTGTCAAAAGAAGGCTGTAAAACATTTTGTCGCAGTCACTTTTCACATCAAACATTAAGCAACAGCGGAGGCCATGGATGAGATACCAAAGTTTAGCTATTCCAGAATTTTCCCATCTGTTTCCTTGTCGGGCTTTTAAAATCTTAAGAAGTTACCTTATTTGGCCTAACTTCACCTCATTATGTGCAGTGTGAGTTAAGCTGAACTGAACTCTATGTAAGAAAAGTGATATCAAGACTGTTTAAGTAGTTCTTATTTTGTAATGATTGATTCTTTTGTTTTGACTGTGTGATGCTTCTCTACATATGCTATTTTTCTTATTTTTTTCTTTGCCGTTTAAATGAGTGTGGATTAATTTTTTAATGTAATTTTGATGATATGTTTAATGTAATTTAACAACATTATAATCAGTTCCTATTTATGTCCAGGCAAAGTTTTTTTGTAATCTGATGACTTCCAACTTTCTTGACTGTAGCACTTACAACTAGGAAAACCACGAGCAGTGTCTCATTCCCAGCCACACAGGATTGATCTGTAAAATGTTTGTGGCAGTATCCCCCAAGGCTAGTTTTACTGTTGCATAACTCGACGTCTTCCTCTTGAAGGAGCAATAGGAAATGGCAAAGTGTAATTTCCTTCTCGGGGCTAAGGAGGGCAGAAAGCATGAGCTGTGCTGTAAATGTGATAGACGTGACATCTGCAGTTGTGAGACTGCACATAGAAACACACAAATGCTCACAGTCACACACACAGAAAATGATGAGCTATGGCCCCATTTATCACCCTGTAATACTGTTACATTATGGTCTTGCGTCCGGTGGTTGCTCAGCAACAGTCATTTCCCCAGCGGTCGTCACAGCAGTGGTTGCTATTTGCAGCACTGTTGCTCAGATGCTGTGTCCAGGCCTAATAGCCCATTGTTTTCCTGCACCGTCTCACACTACTGTTGCAAGATTACAAGTCCCATTTGAATTGTGTAAGTGACAAAGTCCATTCGTTGGAATGGATGCATGAACGTCATAAGGGTGTAATGCTCAATTGAGGTTCCTGAATATGTTTGTGATAGCTTTATTTCTCGCACAGTGACAGTCATGTATTCTTAGGCCTAACATTAATAGGTCCAATAGGGTCATATTAAGTGTAAAACTGCTGGTCTCCCTTATTGTCTTGTAAAATAATCTGATGAAGTTCTGATTAACGAAACATTGTTACTAAAATTCATTGCAAGTGAGGTGAACAGTGTTTAAATTTTATTTAAATCATGAATAGCTATGGTGTATTAATGTAAAATGCAATAATATAAACTAAACTAAACTAAACTATCTAAACTTTGGTTTACCAGAAACAGTTACTGTTGAGCTTCTCGTTTTGAGCTTCGTCTGTCTTACAAAAGCTGCAAATACTCTAGTCCTGCCACTCTTGAGAATGTTGTGGCATGTTGTCCTCCGGGCTGTCAGAGTGTGAATATTTTTTTATTTCACATGTGATCAGCTCCTAGATGTAACCTTTTTCTGCCTCTCCGTCCTCTCTGCAGGGCTCCAGAGATTATTTTGGGACTGCCATTTTGTGAGGCCATAGACATGTGGTCACTGGGCTGTGTGATAGCTGAGCTGTTCTTGGGCTGGCCACTCTACCCCGGAGCGCTGGAGTACGACCAGGTAACATTTCTCACACGCATGTATGCAAGGACTACAAGCTGCTGTATCACATGCACACACACTCCAAAGAAGGGAAGGATAGACCCTGAAGGTATATCTCTTTCTCCTGCTGAGGGACTAAAGGGGACAAAATAAACACAAAGAAACACAGTTTTTCACAGATTACAGAATATTTATTTAATGCTTATAATTCTTAGGTGTCTGCTTTCACTCCAGCCATAACTCAACAGTATGTTCATTATATAGTTAAACCTTTAATTGTTGTTGCTCCCTGATCTCTTTCTTGTTGTATGACGAAGTCCAACAAATCCAGCATGAAATCCACATAATACTAATCTCAGCTGAGTGAATCAGGAAATTGTTCTTGGCACTGTGTGATGATCTTCCCACAGGGTTGTGTGGTCTAAACTACACAACTTGGACTTTAAATGGAGTCCCCCGGCGAGGGAGAGGGAGCATGGGAAAAGGCCCAGATGAAATTCACAGACCAGTACAGGATTACCCTGTGTTTGACTATAGGCAACTCTGTGAAGACCAGAATGATGGCCGTCATGTTTTACGTGTATAAGTTTAGGAAAATGAAAAGCTCGAACACCGTGTTATTGTCATCTCTTGGCATTTATTATTTCAGGAGAACATAAATATTTGACCTATTATGGGAAGCTACAAAGTTCTCCAAGGCTCTCAACTTACTTGGCTTTTTTGCCAAACAAAATGTTTGAAATATGTTGGACTTCTGTAATACATGCAGAACCAGACATTCTTGTTCATCAGCGTTGTTTTAAAGAATTGGCGACTTTTTTGGTGAGGCTGGTTTTTTTTTCTTTTTTTTTTCTTCTTTTTTGTAAGATGTGCCTCCAGCAGCAACTAGCAGTTTGAACAATCATCAGTCAGAGACAGTGGCTGATGGAGCTTTACTGTGCAGTGACAGCTCTGTTGTACCAGTGGACCATGCCAGGACACACACTCACGCGTGCACATTGAGCCCCCAAAAGTATGCTGTGCTATGCCAAGGCTCACTGCAGTTCCACTCTACACAGCAAAATGTATTTATAAACATAAGCCTGATGGTAGACATGTGCGCACACACACACACACACACACACACACACACACACACACACACACACACACACACACACACACACACACACACACACACACACACACACACACACACACACACACACACACACACACACAACGCACTGTGGTGAGCGTTCACTGCACTATCAGCAGGTTCTCAGTCCAGTGCCCTCTGGCTGGTGAGTGTGTTTGTTCTGGGCCGTAGACACGTGCGTGTGCACTCATGCACGCGCGCATACAGGCTGTAAAAGAATCACTGTAGGATTTCCTCTCGTCATGGGGTTTCTGGAGTATCATGGAACTTTGAGAGGGGCAATTAAGACAGACCAGAGAGTTGAATGAATTCTTTTGGAAAGTCAGCACATATCTGGGAAATTAAGTGCTGCTTATTTCAAAGGAGTAGGGCTGTAACAACACGCGTATCAAAACCGAAATCGCGACACTCAGATTCATATGGATGCTGTTTTAATGTGTTGTGATTGAGATCCTGACCCACCAAACATCCTGGAAAGCTACAGAAAGTTATGTTTTTCACTCTGAATTACATAATTACAAAATTGACATCAGTGAACAGGTCGCTGTCTGACTCTGTCACTTGTGAGGACGGAGGCTGTTTTCTGTGAGAAAGTTCACTGAAGTCTCGGCCTGGAGGGCTGACCGTCGCAGAGATTTTTGTTCATCACAAACACTCTGTGAGTTTAAGTTTTTTGCCGGTGACAGACGCTGTTTTTCGGTCAGAAATGTGACGAGTCGGTAGGACAAGCGGGAAGACAGACAGGAGGACAGACGCTTCTCCATGTACAGCTGCGGTATTTATTTCCTCATATAAGTTGCCAAAGACAGTTATAGTTACTACTTTACCTTAGTTTGGTTCTGTAACGTTGCTTTGTGGGACATTTCTCTTTATTTAGTTGAGTGAGGGACCTGTGCAGTTAACAGACCATCAGATAGACACGCCCTCCATACGCGCAGCCGGCTCATCCATTCACACTGGTTCGGTTTGCCAATACTGCGTCTCTGATACTATCAGACGAGTATCATATACAGAGGTTATTGAAATGTTAAATAAATAAAATGTTTAAATTTTTTTTTTTTAAATATCGAGGTTTGTATTGAACCGTGGGTCAAAAACCGTGATACAAACCGAATTGTGAGTTTGGTGTATCGTTACAACCCTACATAGGAGTTATCCACAGGTTTAGTAGAACTTCCTAATCAAGCGCTACTGGAACTAAAAAAGGAGAGTGATAGCAAAAAGAATGACATTATCTGTAAAAATGAATTTTTATGGTTAGTGGAGCTGTCCAACGCAGTCAAGCACAGGCCATGTTGAGAACTTAGTGACACATGTGATCAATTTGCATGATTTAGTTGTATAATGTTGTTAACGTAACTACAACAAGTTCTTTGTGCGGTAGATTTTCCTGTCTGCGTTTGCTTAGGGTGATGGAGTTACTCTGAGCTAGGGCTGCCCCCTAGTTATTCACTTTTTTGATAGTGCAGTAAATGCTAACAACTTGGTAGGCTGTAAACTTTACAAACCAACTCTCAAAATATCCTAACCACAAAATGAACTGTGATGGAAGTAGAGAAGTCATGGCAGCATAGGCTGGACAGCTGAACTCCAGTCTGTTGGCTGCTCCAATGCTCTCCATTCTGCTGACTGACTTCAAAAGAGGTTCTAGTGACTTTACTGACAAACACTGGAACAGCCTCCTCTACTGCCTTGCTAGTGACAAAACTCCAAACTGGTCCTTAATGCCTTGATGAGTTCTATAGGATCATGTCTCTGCTTTGTAATTGCATTTTCAGAGTGTTTTTTTCAGAGTGATGTAATACACTTCATCTGGAACTTAAAGTTCAAATAAAGAAATTGAAGACATGAGGCTTCGAGGGAACTTTGACTTTAAAATTCATGCTTAACGCACACAAAGTGCTGTATCCTTGGTTGTATTCTATATGGACATTTTATAAGTAAAACATGTTTAAAGAGCACTTATCACAAACTGAACAAATCAGTGAATGAAATACACTGTCACTTCTTTCCTCTGTCATTACACTGTACATGGATGTCTTAATTTTACTTTTCTTTGTAATTTTCCTCATCTCTCCCCCTCTTGTGTCTCTCTGCTCAGATCCGGTACATCTCTCAGACTCAGGGCCTGCCTGCCGAGCAGCTGCTCAACAAAGGGACCAAGACATCTCGTTTCTTCTCCAAAGAGTCTGACTCTCCCTATGCCACCTGGAGATTAAAAGTACCTGCACACAAGTTTCACCAATATACATACAGATAACATGCGTCTTATTAGCAGACATGTACTAGCCCTGCAAAGTACACATCCTCCAGTCAGTCATGCATCATACATGTTTCTTGTGCTGGTGGGCAAATGTACACAAATTAAATGGGAAGGTGAGACAGGGAATTCAAGAAAATATCCTTGCAGTGAGGGAAAGCGGCAGTGCTTTCTCTATAGGAAACAGCTGCATAAGCTTTTCAAAACGGGACAAAGCAGCACACCCTGAGGAAAGCTCTAGGAAATGTGAAACTGTGTTTAGACTACCTGAGCTGACTCTAAATAATTTTGAAATGAATGTGAGCCTAGTATTTATCTGTCCATGTACTTCTAAGCAAAACCCTACGGCCAAACAATTTGACCAAGTAGATGTACATGGTTTGTTCCCACTGCTTGTGTATATTTCATCTAATACTTTGACCTTACGTTTGTTATTACTTAAACATAATGAATCCGGTGGTCGATTTGAACACAGAAGACCCATTCACTGTGTGGGAAGAAGTGAGTTCAGTCAAGACAGTACTGCTCGGCTCTGTTGAACCTGACTGTGCAGACTTCTGGGACCTCCTCACTTGCCCAACCGGGGATGGGCTGGTGATGGCTGAGATTATATGTCTAACTCTGTTACGCGTGGTGGATCAGGAACTCAATCACAACACATTATAGCAGCATCCATATGATTATGAACAGTCGGCCAGTACATGTTTAGATTAACTGGTGAATACTGGGAGAAATACATTTGAGGAATAACACACAGATGTCAATGTCAAGATGTGTACCATCATGCCTCTTTTTGCTCCTCAGCGCTGGGATGCTGTATAAAAAGTTTGGTTCAGTGTGAACAAGTAAAGGCAAGCCTTCGTTGCGTGATAATGCAGAGTCTTTGTGTGAAAAGGGCTATAGAGACGCAAAAACACGTTTATACAGAATTGTTACCACAATGCACCTACATTCTGTGGGTTTTTATTAACTTCATATTTCTGTTCCTCCAGACGACAGAGGAGCATGAGAAAGAGACGGGACTTAAATCCAAAGAGGCCAGAAAGTACATCTTCAGCTGTCTCGATGACATAGCACACGTGAGTCCAACCAACCCAAATGAGTTTGAGCAACTTCAAAGCATGCTGAAGTAATCCAACATAGCAGGTGTAAGAAATAACAGACAACTTAAGGTTCATGTTTGGACGCACAGCAATGTTATCTGGTTTTGTGGCCGTAAAACAGTCAACTCAACTGAACAATTTCCTGGATTTCTTAATTAACTGTGGTGTGTGCGTGTGTGCTTCTCCCTCCATCTATCAGGTGAACCTGGTGCTGAGTCCTGATAACAGTGACATGCAAGCAGAAAAGGCTGACAGGAGGGAATTTGTGTCTCTGCTAAAGAGCATGTTGCTGATCACTGCTGAGGAAAGAACTGTTCCCTCCAGCGTCCTCAATCACCCCTTCCTCACTATGACTCATCTGCTAGACTACCCACACAGTAACCAGTAAGGCTGCTACAACTGCCATTCATACAAAATGTGTTGGCTTGTCTTCTGTTTTTTTTTTTTTTCTCTGTAGTAACCTACACCAGTGTACAAATAGAGGGCATGCTTTATTGTTAAATATCTATAAACTCGAATCTTAAGACATTCTTCCTCATCCCTGTTTTGCCTTTGACCCCCTCCAGTGTGCAGTCATCTTTCCGCATCATGGACATGTGCCACAGTCGGCCCACCAATGCAGTTTTTGACGCTCTGAATCAGAACACCATTCATTTCTCAAGACCTCCTGTAGCTCCCACTGCTTCTTCTGGCCTCCCTCTGGGCTACAGCAACATACCAGTCCACACTCAGGTGAGAGCATGTGTGTGTTTCCTACCAGCATCAGGGCATATTTTCCCTCCTTATTATATTTTCATTGCTTCAGTAATCCTTTATACCAATGAGACAAAGATCTTGATTCACATTAGTGAGTTGTTTTTTAATTACTCACGCTAGTTAAGTCAGTGTGGCTCCACATGGCAGTGGGCAGATTATTTCAGTTTCAAATTACACCTCCACTCAGTGTCTCTTGGTTACACCCCATTCTTTCCAGACAGAACATAAATAAGCACATATAAATATCACCAATCCTTGGTTATGTAATGTTTCTGTGGAATGTGTCTGGACGGTTGACCTAATGTTGCCCTCTTCAGGGGAGAAGGTGCTACAACATATGATCTCAGAATATATTAATCTTTGTGTCCGTCACATGTGATCTGTCAATCATTATGAAGAGTTATTGCTAATCTTCTTGCCACGTGTGCACTTCCATTGTGTTTTTCTTCTTTGTCACTCACTTAATTTACTCTAAAACTTTACAATTGTTTCCTTTCTCCTTTATATTCTCTGCCAACTCCTCCTTGTGCTCTTCTGACTACTCCTCCTTATGCTTTTCTGATGCAGACTATAACCCAGTCAGCTCCCTCAGTGTTGCATCCTGGGATAGCTCTAGCAACTGGGAACGGTCAGTTTGGTTGCAGTGACTCATTCCCACCTGCCCTTCTTCTTTGTCCTCCCACCATGCAAGGTATGTAGACTGCACAGTGCTTACACTGATTCTGTAACATATTTTAGTAAAATGTTATTCATAGCTTCACCAAGCTTTTTTGAGGTGCATAAATGACAGGTGATATGTTATATCCCTTTTTTTTCTTAAAGGAAACCTTAACCAGCCAACAGGGTATTCTGTTCCAATGGTAACTCAGGCACCTTCCATGCAGCCCTTGCCAGTGAGGCCTGGTATAATTGCTCAGGTAAGACGCAACAAACTTGAGGTCAAATACAGATTCTTCATGGGTATGTAGCCTGTCTTTGGAATAGAATTTTCTCAAGGTCCCATCATAACAAGCCCTTATTCATATTCATGTGCTGGCTTGGCTTCACTTAGTTTGACTCTGTACGTCAGTCCAGCATGTCAGAAGTTTGCAGCTTTATTACAGCAGGGCTACCTGCTTGAATGTGTGTCTTTAACAGTCGTCATGCTAGTCTTGAGTCGATGACTCTGCTTTCTTCCTGTTGTATAATTATAAATTGGCCCCTAACGAAGCCCTGCTAATTCAGTGACATTTAAATTGTTATAAATGTTCCAATTCGTGTTATTTAAAGTGAAACTCTCGCCAAAAAGCAACTCAGGTTTTATTTGTGAATGTATATGAGTCAAACCTTCGTGTAAAAGCATAATTACAACGAAAGAGGCACTTTCAAGATTTACCGTAGTTTCGTTTTTGGGAAAGCTAATTTTCAATGGAGTGCTGGGGCACTCTTATGCTAGCATAAAAATCGCTATTTTTAAGACACTAAGAAGTAGGCCTGGGCAATAAACCGAAAATTTACCGATACCGAAATTTACGACGGTAACCGACGTCATTTTGGCCATGTCAGTATATTCGGTGTCATAGGCGTAACATCCACTAGGGACAGGGGGACATGTTAGGTCCACTTGATTAATCTACCCCGGCGTATACCGATGTGCTTATTTGACATTAATTTGATGGCAAACTCCGCCCGCTGATGCAACACCAGCTATGACAGGTTAGTAATCAAGTAAACCCACTCTCGCTGTGAGTCGCGGACAGTTTGTGTAATGATGCTGCGTTTAAAGGCTGCAACAGGCCACTGTCTTCGGCCGGGCCGGTCCATTGATCAAACGTTTGTGTTTTGTTTTTTATTCACTCTAAATAATGACTGTATTTCCAGCTAGAAAACGCGCATGAGCATGAACGCGCATGAGCAAATGTGGAGGAAAGTCGGACGTGTGGACCCATTTTAATCAAGTCATGGGCCGTGATAATAACATGTGTCTAACATGTGTTGCATTATTCATTAAGATTTCTGTAGTTCAAACAACTCGCAATTGTAGTCGAGAACGTCAGTTATAACAGCCCACGTATTAAACAGTTGTCGGGTTTAAATCGGTCTCGGGCTCATAATTACATTCGATGTGTCGGGCCGGGCTCGGACACAACGTGCACGGGCTCGGGCTCGGGTCGGGCTTGATTCTAAGCTCTACTCGGGTCCAGCCGCGACTTTACTGAAGTTCACCCAGTGTGAGCAGCAGGAGGACGGTTAGCTCACCTCCCAGAACATGGCACTGAATCGCTGAAAACTGATTTAGGGACTGTCATCAAATTACTTAGCATAAATATATTAATACAAAATAATTGCAGTTCTTTCAATATCTTCCATGTCATGGGGCCCAGTGACTCCAGCAGCAGATTGTATTAGTGAATTGGACGAATGAGACACAGCTATGTTTATTGTACTTTAGTGCTTCCTCTATTTTATATGAATATTAATATGCAGGAATCTTGATTTTTTTTTTCTCAATAGCTTCCATGTCATGTGACCCACTGACTTCTTAAACAGATTCTGTGTCTATCAAAAATACATAATGATAAAGAAAATAATGGTAAAAAAAGTTTTCTAATGCTCAAGAGGTTAACATATTATTAAGCAGCAATGTCAACTTCTCCACTATTTTGTCTCATGTTTTAGATTCTGATTCTGAAGTCCTCAAAATGTTTATTTATTTACATCCAACCTCTTCCACCACCTGCAGTACAACCACGTGATTCAATTTGAAGACATAAAAAAAGCGAGAAGCTTAGAATTTGTTTATGAGGGACTGTATGTTTTATACTTATTCAGTTGTTGTCATTTCAAGTAATCTGTGCTTATCAGTTGTTCTTAACCACTAAATTAAATAATATAAATCTTAACTACAATGTAGTTTTACAGTCCTTTTAAAGTGCCATTTCTGTAAATATACAGGATTTTTTTTCAGGTGCCGGGGGGGGGGTTACTTATCGTTCATTTATCGTTATCGAGGTGAATTGCTCAATATATCGTGATATTGATTTGAGGCCATATCGCCCAGCCCTACTAAGAAGGCTCGACACTGACATGAAACTTTGCTCGTAGTATCACCAGGGTCTCTACACATGAAGACGAGCATTGAGAACATTGTTTGTGTACACAGAGTTTAATAAAAGAAGGTTTTTGGACAACTCAGGTTAGTGGTAGCATCTCCGGCGCTGCGCCGTCATGGCAGACAAAAAGTGTCGATCCCCGAGTGCGACCTAACAGGAAGGAGAGTAATGGTGGACGGCTCCTCGAGCCTTCATGTTAGGTGAGAGTTTCTCTTTAAAACTGAAAGTTTATGTGATGAAACGGTAAAATAAATCACATAGAAGTACATCCAGGGACTCAGGTGAGAAACTATAGAGATTTCATTAGAGGCTACAAAATACTGACAACTGAGTTTTTAAAACATCTTTCTCTCTGGTCTTCTGCACAGACATGACTTGAGTCTCACAACAAGCTTGTTTGAGGGGGAGACGGAGTTGTGACGGGTTTGCCATGGTTGAGAGTGTAGTGGAAATTCTCCTTGTGAGATTTTAGAGTTGCTAAGTCTCCGAATAATTTCAGACTTCAGTGTATAAATCAGATCTCTTTAATAACACGTAGCGTGGAGGGAAGGCAAAAGCGTTCTCTCCTGTCTTCTAAAATGTTACCCACTTAAGTACAGAACAGAGGTGGGAGTAAGTCACATACGTCATAAGCAAGTCTCAAGTCTTAACCTTCAAGTCTCAAGCAAGTCCCAAGTAACTGTGATGAAAGTCAAGCAATTCAAGTCAAGCCATTGCTATTACTCAGGAAAGTCAAGTCGAGTTATGGCTAAGGTCAAACAAGTCACAAGAAGTTCATATGAATGTATTCTTCATATCTGTAGACACAGTAAACAGAAGAGGGTGGTTAGTCAATAATATGATGTAACTGCATAGTTGATCAATTTTAGAGTTTTTTTTTCAAACCCATGAATACAAGAATAAGATTAGATTAATATCAACCCTGGAACTGCACCATACAGCACATCCTGACAACTGAGAATATTACTCTCAAGTATTGTTCCCCCTCCCCCTCTATAAAAGGAGGCTGAAATCACAGGACATGTCTGTCTTGTCCTGAAATGCGTGCTTCTCTTCTATAAAACACATTCTACATCTCGGAGGCGACATCTTTACACATACGGGCCCCTTCTCCTTTCAAACAGGGCAGAGCTCCGTGAGAAACAGTAGGAGAGACACAGACACAACACCTGAGGGAGAAGCAGGTCTGTCGCAGACGTGCACGAAAAAGCAAGTGTGTCTCACCGAACGTGTGCCGACACGGTGTCGTGTTGAGTTGTGATCGCGCATTATAATGGGCGCCTACATTTAAAAAAATGGCTTTGTGCGCACTGAAGACGCTATATCTGAAACACAAACACACACGCTTTAACCAAGACAGCGGCCAAAATCACCCAGGCATGAAATAATCTTTGAATCCAAATTTGATGATTTTCGGAGCTCCCTTCATGTTGCCTCTCCTCCTCTGATCCTGTCCTGCCACAGTGCAACTCTGGCACGGCCGCCACCGTGCCACACAGTGGCAGAGGGCAAAGTATCAAAAACGAAACTAGCGTCTCAAAATGCGCAAAAAAGAAAGAAAAGCCAAGACTTTCGAGTCATCTGTGTCAAGTCTAAGTCAAGTCTCAAGTTATGAATGCCACAGGGTTCGTACGGGTGCTTGAAATCCTTGAAAGTGATTGAATTTCAGTGTTGTGTTTTCAAGGTCTGAAAAGTGCTTGGATTTTAGTTTAGGTGCTTGAAAGTGCTTGACATTATAACTCTGTGTCTTTGACAAAATTGGGATCAGACTGGATAGTTTGCTTATTACAAGGAGAAATAAAAATCTGTGTGTGTGTGTGTGTGTGTATTGTCACACATGCAGCCTGGTAGCAATAGATAAGGATGGCTGAGGAGAAGGTGAATTTGATGCAATTTGGACTGATGACACTTTCAATATTAATAAACTTTGATGAATAAGCAAACGGCTTATAAAATTACAGGGTGCTCTCAGGTCTCTCTTTGTCTGCAAGTGTGCCTGAAGAATGCCAAGTGGCTTCCCTTGTTTTGGTTAAAACTTTTATCAACTTTATTATTAACTTTAATTTATAAAGTTTTTGCCATTATGAAACATAATTTTAGATGTTTACAGCATAATACAATGTACATAATTGTGATAAAAAGTGAAAAAAAATAATCATAAGTATATATATTCCTGTAGATACGTATTTTACCCCAGCGATAAGGTGCTGGAATATTTTTAAAATTACACTTAAAAGTGCTTGAAAAGTGCTTGAATTTGACCTTGAAAAATGTGTACGAACCCTGATGCCAAGTCAAAGTCAAGCCGAGTCTTTCATCAGTGTTAGTCAAGTTCGCCTCAAGTCCTCAAATTTGCGACTCGAGTCCGACTTGAGTCAAGTCATGTGACTCAAGTCGCCCACCTCTGGTATAAGAAACAGAGAGAAGGTTACCTTCATTTACAACAGACAAATCGTTTTCTTTCCAAAACAACGACCCTTTGATGTTTGGGTTTATCCTGTCTTTCCAAGAACAGTGACCCTTTGATTTTTTAGATAGGACAGTAAATGTAATCTTATCTTCATTTCTGTATCCTCCCATGTAGAGGATGTGCTCCACCTGTGGCTGTCTGACACCTCAAGCAAAATGCATTCTCCCCTCCTCCTCTCACATCCTGCTCCTGTCTTCAGAGCACATTGACCATTGACAGGAAAACGATGTAATTTCTTACAAGAGACGGCCCTGAAACTGTTTTGGGGGCAGGATGGGTGTCCTTTGGCCCATCTTGGGCACAGCTCCGTACAACATTGCACATTTAAACTGGTATTAAAAATGCAAAACTGCATTTTGCAGTCAAAACATGGTTCGACTCAGCTTTGGTTGAAAGTGCCAAAGGCAAAGCCCTAAACCTCGATGTCAGTCCTAGGTTCTGGGGAGCTAATACAGATCATAGCACTGGGGATCAAGAGATGGTTGGTTGTATAACATCCAAAATGTCTCTGCTCTATCTCTGTAGCAGGCCTGGTCTAGCCGTGGGCAGCAGCTCCTCGTACCAGCAGCCTGGCAGCAGATGACTCCAGTGGGTCCTCCTCCCTCTCACCCCCCTCCACCACCCCCATCCTCCCTTACCAGTGACGCCACAGCCGGACCACAGAGGATCGGCGACTGGGGGTGAGTCACCCTACTCTGAGTCACCCAAACAGAGTTGGGGAAATTCCCTGCTGTAAGACTTCAACTAGCAAGTGCAACATGCAGTAAAGTAACTTCGTCACTGTCAGCTTTCTGTTGTGACATTTTTTTTAAATGTAATGTCAACATTACCAGAATCCTGCTGGGTAAACACCATTTCTTGTCCATGTGTATGCTCATTAAGGATTCTAATGACATATTTAGGACTTAAAAATGTGCATAACAAATATCCAGCAGAAGCCATTCAAATATAAAGTTATGTAATATTTTCCAGGGTTGTTGTTATGAATTTTTACGGCATGTTATCTATTCCTATCACTTATTTTTAGCCAAAGTACCATAATGCATTTTTGATTCTCTTGCATCTCCATTTTTTCTATTTTTACCATTTAACAGGAAAGTGCGTCCCTACACTTCAGTGATGCAACAGCCTCTCCTGCCTAATCAGATGTCAGCCCTTTCCACCCATCAGCCAATCAACATTGGCATAGCTCATGTTGTGTGGCCACAGCCAGCCAATAAAAGGAACAGACACAGTTACAACAGGTGAGATCCTGCTTCATGCCTTTGAAGTTGAACTGCTCAGTCATTATTTATATCTAACATATCAACTGTCCTCTTCAAAGGAACTTGTCACACCTCAACAACACCCACATATCAGCATGTCGGACCCCCAAAATGGCTGATGTAGTTAACCAGGCAGCGGCACAAAGGGAGAAGTCTCAGACAGAGGTGCCTCTGGTAGAAACCAGGCAACCAGAAGTTCACAACACCGGAGAAGAGGTAAATGGCGTAGAGGAGGAAGTAAGCTACTTCAAGGAGGGGGTGCCTAATGGTAACAGCCAGCTGGACCGGTCGCGTCAGCAACAGCGAGATGTGGCAGTTCTGATGGGCGACACACCAAGCCCTGCTCCCAGTGTGATCAGCATCCACAGTGAACTGACTGACGGAGAGGATGAGGGGGATGATGAACATCCGAGATGTCGTTTGAGCGAGTGAGTAACATATAATGTAAATGGAATAGTCAAAATCAACGTGTACACATCTTATAAAGACATAGGGAAGAACATACCAATGCTGAACAGAGAATAGTGATCTATAACTTGCATATGATCCGTATGAGGGTTGCATGAGGGCGATGCAAGTCCAGTACTGATTAAAATGTGTCAGTATCCATACCTATGATGAAGTAAAATCCACATTTGGTAGCTTTTGTGATCAAAAACAGCTCAATTTTGAAGCTATTCTATAAATAGTTTTATAATAAATATAGCAACTTCTGATCAACAACTGTCAATTTCAGGCTGCAGTTAACAACTTGCCTATTCTGAGTACAGATATAGACAGTTTAGTTTGTTGAATAAATACAGATAATGGTGTACTAGCTTGTCCCTAATCCATTCTACCAATTTAAGATTTAAACTTGGTTTCAGCCACAGTAATGCTAACCTGCATTTCTTCATCTGTAGGTGTAAAGAGGAGTGTGTGTGTGAGGCTTGCAGAAACACCAGTGTGTCTATGGAGAGAGTTTGTTCCCTCAGCAGCCCCGACAGCAGCCTTAGCACCAGTTCTTTTGCATCCAACTCACTCCAATCCAGCCCTTCTGTCTCACCGTGCAAGAGACCTAACAGGTAGTTGTCAGTGGATGTGTTTTCTTAAGTCCAAATAACTATCAAAGTAATGTTCCACAAAGAAATTAACTCATCTTAATGTATTCAGCATGTCTGAGGATGACGGCCATGAGAGTGGTTGTGACACAGTGGAAGGCTCCCCAGCATCCGACACATCCACCTCCCCACGTGACAACAGTACATACCGGTACCTTGACAACAATAACCACAACAACCGCCCACCTTTGGCTGCCATGGTAGCGCCACTGCCTTCCCCTGCAGTGCAGGGCAGGAGTTCCCGTGGTGTCAGGACAATGGTGGTTCCACCAATGAGAGTGCAGAACAACAACACTCAAGGAGTAGAGGAGCGTGTCCTGAGAACCGGTCAGTGTAAATTTTTACCTTTTCCAAGAGGGAACAAAATTTCTAGTTGTATGCTTATGTACTGTATAACTTATACAAATGATGGATGAAAAGAAAAGGAGAGTTGAAGGCCTTAACCATTTTTGTTTCCATTACAAGCTAAGAGTCACTGATGCTCCCATTAAAACTTACTTTTTATACTAACACCCTGAAAAGTTTGTGTTTTTTTCAAATGTGAGTCCTCTTGCCACCTGTGATCTGCTTTGGCGGTGTCTGCGTTGCAGGTCAAATGGAAGCAGTTGGGGCCTACCACCCCCTAGTGGGTCATAGAGGCTTTAACAGGTGATCAAAAGACACCAGTGGAGGACTGGCCACATTGTACTAATACCTCAGAGATGCATCCATAGGAGGCAATGCTAACATTACCTCAGGGTTCTTTTTATGGCTTTACCTCCTCAAACCAGCAGTTTTCTGTAGGGAAAGTTTCTAAAGAAGAAATAGACATTTTTTGGACAACTGCAGAGGTGTTGTATTCATTCCTCACCTTTTACACTTGATAGAGTCATGCACACTGTCTTTAAATATGTGTATGTGCATCATTTATTTGAAATTCAAAACATTGTTGTACGCTTCAGTGAACCAGACATCCCAAGGCAAAAACAAGTTTTAATTTGGGTGCTTTGGGTAAAAACGATGGAAGTTCTGTTCATCTGTGCAGTCACTTTTGCTTGGAGGTTTTTCCCCCCATTTTAATCCCTTAAGTGACTGTCAACAGCCCTTCAAAAGAAAATCTTAACTGCAGCTTAAGTATCTAAAACAAATCCCTCCTTGTTGTGACAACACGTTATGCCTCCAACAGTGATCCAGACTTTTTACATTAGAAGAGAAAGAGTTTACTTCAACTGGAGTACAGCTAATATGTTTTCTGAACAGAAGTCTGTCTGTTTTCCTCTAGCAGTGGAGGAAAAAATGGATGCATTTCATTTGGTATTGAGTCAGACCCCCATGTTTTCTCTGCTGGTTCTTGCCGTGTAGCAAAAGTTGCCCCCAGGCACTGATCTGAGATCAATTTCACCACTCTGTTCTACCCAGATGGTAATTTTTATTAACAGTAATGTGAGTTTAAAGTGATACAGATCAGAGTCAAAGGATCAACTTTGCTCCTCAGGTGCCTTTTTCTGAGTGCCAACAGTCTGTTTCTTTCTCTTTCCTCAGCTGAATGGATTTTATCATTACGTTTGATGGTGCTGTGTTTTATGGAGGGGCCCATCTGTTAAAAAGTAAAAGACAGATTTGTTGATTCTTTGTTAGCTGCAGAAACTACATTTACATTACACTCTGACCATAAACTGAAAAATGATCATTCCTCTACTACACCATTAACTTACATTTCATTTGAGGCAGGTCATTTTCTTGTGTTTTGTAGGGTCACTGTCTTCCTATAATACCTCTTCTACACCGATTTTAACTTCGAAGCAGTGGGATGCTTAATGCGCTAATGCTGCGATACAGTTGTGGGACTCTGACATTATCTACTAACCTATCAAATGGCTAGTCTACGTATAAAGTTCATGGATCTAATGAGGGAAATCTGAATGAATGCCTGTCCACGTCGTTGTATTGTTATGTTTGAACAGCAGAGGGTGCAATCATACTGGTCAAAAGGACATACTCTTCTACTAATGACGTTTTTCCACTAGCATTTTTGGCCATGCATAGTCAACCGAGCTGCGCTGCTTTGCTTTTCCATCACCAGTATTACTACACCGAGTTGAGCCAAGCCACGCTGGAGATGGACCTGTTTCAAAGTGGGGCCAAACCGCGACCGCCCCGTCTCTGAGCTGGCTACAGTGATTTCTCACGACTGCAGCTAACCCGTAACAAGCACCTGCCCCCCAAAAAAATCTATATTCAACTCGTGTCTGTACAGGAAACCTGAGAAATAGACTTTTTAAGTAATTTGGTAAATGAGCTGTACTAACACTCCGACCTCCTCACACCGACCTCTTCACTCATTCTCTGGAGCTGATTTTCACTGCAAGAGTGTCTGTAGTTTGTTAGGTGGAGCAAGCAGACCAACTGTCT
Source organism: Diplodus puntazzo (assembly GCA_963678695.2). Lineage (NCBI taxonomy): Eukaryota > Metazoa > Chordata > Actinopteri > Spariformes > Sparidae > Diplodus > Diplodus puntazzo. The sequence continues at coordinate 7,014,510 of OZ023161.1, forward strand.
GCTGCCGCTGCTCTGACAGCCAGCATATCTGCTTCACCTAATGAGCCCAAAGACGCAGCAGCTGTGACACCCCGGTGGTGTGTTAAGCAGCAGGGAAACTACTGCTCATAATCCACTGCATCAGCTCCTCTGACTGGCTGGCTTTTATAAGCCTACCTCGAGAAAAACACAACGTCAACCCATTAACACATACAGACAACCTCTGAACATACAGTTAAGAAATAAAAACGTGTCATTTACACTGACGAAGATTTTGTGTGGCTCTGGTAGTCCACGGGACAACAAGAGGGAGGGAGATCGGTGGGACCCAAGGCCGAGAGCGTGTTCTCAGCTGTCTGTCCCCCTGGGTGTCCTCGTAGCCACGCTGTACAACCAGAGGGAGGGATTGCGACTGGCTACCGGCTTTGGTATTGTTTTGCATAGTCCAACCATTCATTGCCAAAAACGGTTCATGGCTGCTTTTTACACATGCGTATGTCATGGCCAGCTACTTTTATTTTACTGTAGAACGCAAGAAAGCAGAAGGACCTTAAGTAAAAGTAGAAATAAATAATAAAGGCTGTACGCATCACATTGAATAATAAAGGTCATCTTTCTTCTTTTTTAATATTGTGATAAAAGACTGTGGACTATATATTGTGATGATATTGTAACTTGAGTTTTCATTACATCTCCACTATTTAGTGGTATTTCTGTTTGGATATCTTGTAGAATGAGTGAATAATGTCCATCATTTTATTTGGTGGGTTTATCTAATGTTGCATTTACCTTTTAATTCATAACATCTGTTGCAACCACTTTATGGAATAAACTCTTAGATAAAGTTTAAATTTCAGTTTTCCTGTGACTGCACTTAAACTAAGAAGACTGCTCTAGTTCATGCTGCTGTGTCTCATAAAGATTAGCTTGATGTGATGGTGTTCGTATGTTGCTTTCCCTTCAGCCTTTTCTGCTTTTGCTTTAAATGCAAAATGTGTTCAAGTCCTATCCGAAACGTTCAATTCAACTGCAGTTTGGTGCTGCTACATATATTGTCCTTCATCAGCACTCAGGAGAACAATTTGGCTTCTTTCCTTTAAATTCACTTTTGTATTTCTCTGCTAACTACTCATATTGTGTTGTGGGAACAGTGCTCAGACTTTTGGGACAAGCTACTAGGACCAGCCACATCATATGCTTCTCTAGAGTCTTCCTCTGAAACACTTTTGTTTACCTCGTAAAGCCGCTCTGCACACACATGAACATTCTGTGCCTGTCTAATTTAGAATTAATTTGTGCAGTAATGTGATTTCCAGATGTTATTGTTTGAAAGAGACGCTTAACATGTTTTAAAATATTGCTTCTTGCAGCTTTCTCTAAAACCGCTTATCCAAACAACTTCTCACTTGAGACTGCACTTCCTTGGGTCCTCCAAATACAAGTGTGAAATTGTTCGGATTAACGGTTGTTGAGAAAATGAAAGGACAGGTAGACAGAGACTTCCACCATTTCAGTGTGATTTTGCAATAGTTCCTAGAGGTTACCACAGGCAAACATTCTCAGATGCCAAAACCTGGATTAGAGTTTTGAATTGGAATGTTTGTCTTTCAGATCTGAATTTATTTCTTCTCTGGTATGCATGCTTGCATGTTTTTGTTTTGTTTCACTGTCTTTACTTGCAGGTCATGTGGACTAAGCCTGTCATGTATTTTTACAGTATATTCAGTATATATGTTAGACTCAATTCTGTCTTCTCTCTGTCCCAGTCTCAGAGTCTTGGTCCCGGTCCAAAGGGCGCTGCAGCCTCGTAGGACAACACAGCACTCCCTCCTCCGTCCCCCTCCTTCAATCCGTGCCCCCCCTATCCCGACAGCAGCAGGTGAACGGGCAGCAACAGCACCCTCTGGGCTTTGGACAGGTCAGCTCACGTCTTTTCTTTTCTCTTTATAATATATGAGGGATTATGCTGGAGCTGACTGCTTCATAATATATCAACAAATATAAATAGGCGTGATATTTAAGGCAGCATCTAACTTAAATTTTCATTGTCAATTAATCTGTTAGTTGCTTGGTCTTTAAAATGAGAAAATGGTGAAAAACGTCGATCAGTGTTTCCCAAAGCCCAGGATGATATCCTTAAATGTTTTATTTCACCTACTAACTAGCGCGACTTCCACAGTTGTAAGTTTTAATCAATGAGACCGACATTAATCCCCTATAAAGAGTTTAACCAGCCAGAGGTAAACCTCTAAAAGCTTGCAGATAAAGTTACTTGGCTCATTATCGCCAGCGGGAAGACGACAGAGTCGGCCCCGGGCTATCGGTTCAGTAGACCGGCTACTGCCTCTGAGACGTGCCGGTAGCATGGATGTAGCCTACTAGCCCCTGGTCGCTGCTCCCTCTGTATTTCTCCTAAAACAAACGTCGGAGCAAATTTCCTAACAGGCGTTATCTGGATAAACTGACCACAGACTGGGGATTTAACAGTGACTTTCTCACATGAAAAAATATTAAACCTTTTATCAGCTTTATGCCTAGTTGTGATGCTGGCCGACCCGTGTGTGTTTTGAACGTTGTTTCAAACTATGTGCGTTTGCTTGAACATCTTTTAAATACATATTGCTGCTTAATATGTTTTATGTAGCCTATGGCGTTTTTAAGCTTCATGTGTGTTATTGGACAGAAAGAGCAGCGCTGCCTCGGAGCATAGCCTACGTACAGAAAACACATTTACATCAATAAATAAATGTTTTACCACTTTTTTGCAAGGTTCATCTGATGGACATCTAGGGACAGATTCACTAAGGTTTGCACAGCTTTTGCTCATGCTAAACCTGCATAGGCTGAGCAATCTGCCCCTCTGTTTGTCTTTGAAGACCCTCTTCACATGTTTCAAAACCAAACACAGAGAGACAGATTGTGCAGGTTTAACACAAGCAAAAGCTGTGCAAACCTGAGTAAATCTGGACCCTAGTCTCATGCTAAAATTGACTGTAAATTCACCTTTTAAGTTGGTTTTTAAAAAAATGTCATGGTCCCCCCCTAGGGGGTTGGTATCTTGTCACCTTTTTTCTTTTTTTTCTTTCTTTTTTTTACCCCTGATGAGTTTGCACCTCTGCCTTTTCTGAAGTAGGCTTTATTTTTTGAAACACTGCTGATTTAAAAATAATAGGGGCACAAGAATAGATATTTTAACAGGGTTACAAAACAGCTTTCAAAATCAGGTAGAGTAGCAAGTAACTATATTTCTGACGAACCTCACTGAAAAGTTAAAAACAAGTACTCTGTTGTGAAAGCTGGTGGGAACAGAAAATCAACAAGTATTTTGGCACTTTTATTACAAACTGTGATCTAATCTGTAGCTCACGCAATTCTTTAACATGTTATATCTTGTTTATTTGTGTTATTCTTGTTCGAACTGAATAAAAACCAAAGTGTAAACAAGTGCCGGTTTAGTTTCTGTTCCTGGCCCAGACATACTCAAGCACACAACTTTCATAAAGCCATTTCTTCGAAGTGTTTTTTTTTTTTTTTGTAGGCAGCTGGACTTGTTTCAGTTGCTTGAATATGTTTAATCTCTCATCTGAGAAGCTTGTTCAGTTCTAACTAACTGGAGGGGAGTTTGCACGCTTTTAAACTCTGTGTGGGAGTGGCCTTACAGAGTCTTTAAGGACACTTGTGAGCTCTGAGTTTGAGAGTCCTTAGGGTCACGTACGGGTTGTTGACCCAACCGGCCTTCATTTGGGTTGCTCGGGCTGGGTGAGCCCAGGTGTGAATGGTTTTAAGCTGTCTGCGAAGGAAACTCAGAATGTCACGCGGTCATTCCAGACATAGATGGATTACCAATACTCCTCTTCCAAACCATTTGTGTTCTCTGGCCAAGATGTTTACATTGTTGTTGAAGAAAAGACTTCAGATGTAAGTGGGCAGCTGAGGTTGACCTGAGGAGTTGGCTTCACCTGTTTACAGTGTTTTTGCTAAGCTGCTAAGCTAACCAACTGCTGGCACACAGAGATATGAGTGCTGTCAATATTCTCATCTAACTCTTAGCGAGAAAGTGAATAAGCATATGTCAAACCAATGCTTTATCAGACTGTGTAGGACCTGTGTGTTAACAGACTGTCATTGGACTCCTCCATTCTGTCTTGCAGGTGCAGCCGTACGGTTCAAACCACAGCAACAAAGAGTGGAACGGCAACTATGGGCCTCTGCGTCCGCACGCCTACATCCCCCCTACTGTCCACACACACGCCTTCACACACCTGTCGCACAGCAGCCCCACGCACACTTCAGCTGGCCCGCACACACACACCCTGCTGTCCTACCCACCCAGTGGCCCCCTCACCGCTGCTCCCCACCCTCACCCCATCCTGCCCTCTCGCCCTCCTCCCCCTCTCCTCCAGCACAGCTACAGTCTCTCCCACCCCCAAGGAGGCGCTATAGTTCACCAGGTGACCCTGGGCATCAGCACCCATCCCCACCACCCTGGACACCCCGCTTCCCACCCACACAGGCTCCTTCCCTCCCCAACCATTCACCCACATCCTCAGCCCAGCTATGCCCCCCACCCCCACCAATTCAAGCCTCCCTTTCCCCCTCATCACCCTTATATGGCCTCCCCCGCAGCCTACACAGGTTTTCCTCTGAGCCCCACCAAGCTCAGCCACCACCCCCAGTTCTCTTATATCTGAGGAGCAGGTTGGGGCCGCAGCAGTACCTTCTGGTGAGGAAAGGCAACGGGAAATGGAGCGGGGCTGCGACCTGGGCAGGTAGAGCTAGCACCAGAGCACACAACGGACACTTGTGATGAAGAAGATGATGACATTGTGGTTAACAATAGGAGAATGGTTAACGATGTATCATAGGGGATTGAGAACGATAAATAACAATGCTGAAGATAATGTTTTCTGGTGACAGAGCCTCTGTAATCTGGAGGTTTACGTCAAAAGTCATTGATGGGTGTTTGATTGTCAGAGCAACATGAGCTCTGAGGGACCTCCCTTGCAAAATCACGTCAGCCGACAGAGGAAATGATGATTGATTCAATTGCAAAGCTTTACAAGTGCGCATCACAAGAGTGAATGAATTCACAAATGATGATGATAAGGAAATTTTAATTAAGAATGTGTCCTGTGCACATTACCTCCTGTCATTTGTTGTTTGAGTAGTGTTCAGAGAATATGATCTAATTAGGGGCTGGAAATCATTTTTGTTGATGTTGCTGTCAGGGCGTTCAGCCTCCCCTTCCCTTTATCTTTGTTGCCTTGTAGCATGTACTAGCCGGTCAGATCTGTTTCTTAAGCCATCCCAGTCTGTATTAACCAGGATTGAACGCTCCTGTATTTGTTAGAGGCAGTCTTAACTGCTGCCGTCTCCTAGTGCCTTAAAACCAGAGTCTGTGATGTTACTTCAGGAGCTAATAGATTGTACATTTAAATGGGCTTGCAGCACTTAACTTTCAGACTCTGAATAAGATGGGCTTATTGGATGGATATGAGGATATTGATTGTGGTTATGTTTTAATATTGTTGGACTCAGATTGCTTTCTAACTCAGAGAATGGATTTACTTTAGCTACAGGCTGCACATTTAGGGCTTTGACTGAATGAGCTTTTTATGTACATAAAGAGTGATTTGATATTTTGATAATCGATTTCTATTCACTATAGTACTTAATTCATAACAGTATTGTCACTGTTTACTGTAACTGCAATACAATCTAGATAGCCTCTGGGTTGCTGTGTTTTTATCGTTTTGCATTTAGGCATTAATGCATTTATGTTTTAGTTTTTGGGAGTGGCATAGACAAAAAAAATGTGTTTTTACTTCTAAATGCTTCTCAGTGTTTGAAATAACCTATCAACTTACAGTATCATTGCTGGGCTATGAGTGTTAGAGGTGTATCAATAATTGTTTCAAATATTTGTGTGTGACGATTACCTTTTGTTCATGTATTGAAGCCTGTTTCTCAGTTTTGATACATTCCTTCAGGGTGGATGCATAGCCTTGATTTTCTTGGTTTTGTTTGATTTCCAGTGTGTGGTAGAGCTGCGTCTTTACCTGTCATATCAGCTGGTATTTTACTCCAATCAGCACCAAAGACTGTTTATTAATCATTTCTGAAGCATGGTCGATACGATTTCTCCTTTCACCTCCAGCATACTGTTGCAGTTATCAACATTGGAATATATTGTGAGATCTCTATTTTAAAAATGAGGTTGAGGTTTTATTTTTCTGAGCTATGTTTGGCAAATTGTATTTGGAATGTATAGATAATAAGCTGCTATGTACTGATTATCTGCCACTTCGTAGCTGTGAATTTAGAGGATTAATCTGATTCTAGCCTGCATTCTTTCTTTTGTATTGTAGTTTTCACGACGACTAGATACAATAGAAGTGGGTTTTATTTTAAAATATATTGAATGCTATTCCTTTATGCTAGTGCCTCTGTATATTGGCTTTGTTGTTTTGAAGTGACTGTAAACTGCTGTAATGGAAGTTATGAATTTCTTTTCTTTTAAATTTTGTTGCTTTTTGGTGTGTGTGTGTGTGTGTGTGTGTGTGTCTGTGTGTGTTTGTTTTTGTGTGTGTGCATTTAGCATCAGTATTTCAAACGTAGGCTGGGTTCACTCTTGGATTCTGTAACCGGTGTGTCATTGATGTATTATCGCTTTCTTCTGATGACATGGCTTTTTTTTCCGTTATGGACTGTATTTGCAGCTCTTCGTACTGTACAACTAGTGCCTTTCTTCAAACATGTGGCTGACAGATGACGTTTTGCATTGATATCAAAGCAGTCAGAAAAAATTGTAGATGAATTCCTTACAAGGGGATCAACTCCTTTTTTCACATCACGAAACCCCAAAGTTTTTTGTTAGACTAAAATGAGGTCTGAAAACAAACTTTTTTTTTTTACAGAATCCTAAGAAAAGTATAAGTCAGGGAATGTTTTATTGCGCTCACCAAGAACACCATGCAGTACTCAAGAACATAGGGCCTCAATATACACAAATGCAAAGCTTTATTCTCACACCGTGAATGTATTTGTGGAAATGGAGATGGGTTTTGGTTTGCAAATGAGTTATTTGTTGCATTTCTGATGGCTACACAGAGTTTTCTCTCATTTTGTGATTGGGTTGTTGATAGTTCCTGTATGCAGCTATTACCATAGGTAGATATCATCATGTGTTTCAGTCGGGGTTCTTTCAAAATGCTTTATCCATCAATCATACTCAAAGTTTAGGTCCAAAGCTGTCCCTTCCTTGTCTTCAAAAGCATACTGCTGCCACTGGGACAAAGATATTGGTTCAGTTTCGTATCTAGAGAAACTATTCTTGTTTTTCCAAGATCCTACAAGAAATGATTTTAGTATAAATTAAATAATTTGGCTCCTAGTAATGACAACAAAAGCTGTCACAGTAACATTAAAAAGATTTTGTTAGAACATGAAAAGGATCTTGGGGGGGGAAACTATAAAAGTTTTTCATGTTAAGTGAAAATATTTGTCCTGGTGGCAGGAGTACACTGCTGCACTCATTTATTTAATGTATTACATTGTAATGGTTTTTGCTTTGTTGCTTGTAATGGTTGGTGTATTTTTGTGTATTCGTCTATAATGCTACTGTGTTGACGATCCTTAGACAAACAAGGGGCTGCACTGTTCGGTTTGGATTGCAGCCTAGAATTATAACTCAACAGTAATCTGTACTTCTATTCCCATATGTCCATGTGCTTTATGTCAGCTCAGCACCTGTGATGAGATAAACACATGTCTCACAATTTGATCCCACCCCCACTTTGGATTGATTGCTTGGGATATATAATCCTGCCTCCCTGTAGCCTTTACGCTGAAATTTGCATTCTTAAAGTCACCAGTAGATCACACAGTCCCAGAACCAAAGCTCAAAAAGCACATGGAGCCCAGCAGCCTTAAGTAACAAAGCAGGCCTGATGACTGTTAAATATATGTAAAGCATTAGAAGGAAATTCAGTTTACTTTTCTCTAAAAAACAAAAAAACGAAAATACATTAATCATTTTTTGGGATATAGCAATTAACAAGGATTGGGTAAAATCTGTGTTCATCAATTCTCAACAGGGTAGGCTGTACTCTGCTGACAGAAAATATGTTCTAGTCCCTGTAGGCCTGCTTTTACTGGGACCTCACATGACAATTACCGGCTCAACAAGCATGGCTCTGAGCATCTCATTTGGGTACTGGGCTGAAAAATAAGTAGTGCGAAATCTGACTCCTAAGACACGTATTAAGGGTAGATTTTGTACCACAACTATGTAATTATCGGGTTGACATTTAATGTATTTAGACACAATTGCGTAGACATGATTGCTAAATTGAAACTGTTACTGTTCTAAATACGTGTAGATCTGTGTGGCTTTATGAGTTTATGTTTTGATTTTTCTTAAATGCTACACTAGTTTGACATGTAGCAACTGCACTGTGCAATATTCAACAATATGAGGACTGGGAAAATGATTATTGTTTGGATGTAATAATGTGTGTCTTACCAGTATGCGGTCGTTTAATTTTCCCCCCTCTAGTTCTCAGTGAGTTTTAATGTGACCAAGCCTTATGTACTTTGTCACAAAAAGCGGGTTCCTTCTTGGTGACTCTTATTGGTGAGTGTCAAATTATGAATTGATGGTGTACTATGTCAAGATTCACTTTGAATTAAAAAAGATCTTTTGCTTCATCCACTGTCGTCTTTCTTGATTTTCACTGCCATGTGGTAGTAATGGCAGAAGTTAACAGACATGTATGTTTGTATATTTAAATGTCAAATGAAAATGGTTTTATTTCAATAGTATTTTAAACGTTAATCACCAAGGTTTCTGTCCCTGTAGCTATATATCTTAATGAAGTTGCCACATTCTTTTTGTGGAAAGGTACAATAAATATATTAACATAGATGGTCACCTCTGGCTTGGCTCTACTGGTCAATGGTGTGATTTCCGAAAGAGATTGCTTTTCAAAATTGTGCATTTGTCCCCTCACTGTTATTGTTTCAGGTTGAAAGTCTCTTTGAACTTTGTCCTCTTACTGCCAAGCCACCAAATTCCACAGAAGAGAAGATCTGAGCTTAAGCAATGAGCTTAACGAGCAGCAGTGAGCAACTTTAGACTGCTTTGCCTTGGGGTTCACTGCTCAGGCTGCATTAAAATTACAATTATAGAGGCTGGGGCTGTACAGAGAACTGCCAACTTTGTTTTCAGTTTAATATTTAATCTATATCTTTATTTACAGTTAATATGTGCCTTAGAAAAACAACACTATGAACACTTTTAAATGTGAGTGAAGTACGCTGCCTCTTCAATACAAAGGTCAATATATTATTTGTACTATTTATTTTCTTGAGTGTAAGCTTGCTAAAGATGCACTATTTGTGTGCTGATTCCAGATATGTGACTCAAAACTTTCGGTCCAAGTCTCAAGTCAAGTTACTTTTCCCCACCAAGGATATATCAGGCTAACATGCTTTTCTGCTGTTAATAAAGAGAAAAGACAATATATTAGTACCTGTCTAGTAAACATATTGACTGATTTATTTAATCTGTTCCAAAAATATTAAAAATAATTGAATTATTATGTTCTTATAGTGTATTTAACTATGACATTTTAAATAAAAAAAATATTTCATAAAAGCTTATTTATTTCTTAATTCTTTTCAATCATATAGCCAATCACTTAAAAGGTGTAAAACTAAAACTTCAAAAACTTCAATGAAAACAGATGTCATCTTATCCCAAGTCAAGAAAAAGTCATCCATCCAAATGAAGTTGTCAAGTCATGTATTTTCTGTCAAGTTAAGCTGCAAGTCATCAGAACAGTGACTAGAGTCCACATCTCTCTCAGATACTGACCTTTATATTTGACTGTGTTAAAGGGAAGAACAATTTTTCATCAGAAGAAAAAAAATCTTCATTGATTGATTTTAATTACCAAATAAAGCAAACAACACAATTGCATACTGTTAGACTATGTTCATATTTGCCACCTTTCTCGCTTCAAACGCAGCTCTGGGGGCCTCATTTCCCTCTTAGAACTTGTTTGTTCAGTGATTTAAGGGTATTCATTAAATAGATATTTTTGAGTTTGTATTAGTACCTTAACAATATTGTAAATATTACCTTTCTGAGTTTGAACGTCTTTCCCAAAACTACATAGTGCACCTTTTAATGTCTTAAACGCAATTTCATGTCACTTGTTGGCCACCTAACAATATAGAACAATAAGCTTGCCTGTTTATCCAACTCAATAAACAACCGAAAAAAAAAGTCAACTGACATTCAGCTAGTTTAAAGTAGGGGGCAAATAACAACTGGAATAATATCAACATGAATTAGTTGATAACATCAATACTTTAGGGAAACTTACCTTGTTCTTTGCGCATGGGTTCGGAATGGAAATAAACTCAAAACCTTTACTTGAATACACTCTCTTCACTGCGGACATCTACAGGTGTAATTCACAAGCTAACGTGACGAGCTGCATCGCATTATTTGCCGGAATGGCGCAATCATTACTGCAGGCTCATTAGCCCCACCTGCGACACGAGAGCGGACACCGTGTGGCGCCAAAACCGTCGTCCATGCTGCCAGCCGGTCAACTCACATTCAAGTCCTGCACACAAATTAACAACAGGCTGGTAAGACATTTGCTTTACCTAGGTTGGAAAGGTTCGTGTGTCATATTTGCATTCCAGCGAGCAATTGTATTTTTCTTCTATCCTAGTGACGCCATTTTCTGTTTATTCCCCCCTTGCATCATTTCCACACCAGCCTGCCAGTCTCCCATGAAAAGCCTCATCTGTGTCAGAGTACTGAACGAGCAATTAATTTTACAGACTGTTGTTGTTATGAATGTCATAAAATGATGACTACTCTCAAGGGATAAATTCTAGCCTGCTTTTTGCTGACAGGGCCTCATGTCTGGTGTAGTTGGGCTACTAATGACTGGGCTTAAATTATCTTGCCTTATTATTATTATTATAAGTGTGTGTGTGCGTGTTTTCAATTAGTCCGTGGCATTTGGTGAACGTCGGCAAAAGTTAGTAGTATGCTAACGTTTTTTGTAATGCTAAAGGACAAGCCGGTCAGATAACTTCTCACAGGCAGTTTTAGGCTAATGCACTGTGATTACATAACACAGTGTTTGAATGTAGAGAGTGTCTTCCCCCCCCCCCCAAAAAAAATGATCACACCATGATTTATTTTACAGTGAATAGGCCACAATCGGAAGCGGACTAACAATGAGTAGTGTTTCTCCCCGGGGGGTGGCTGTCACCCTACTTTAGTTACGGTGTACAGGCAGTGTGGTTGTGCCATGAGCTCCCACCAGGGGCCGCCTGCCTCCTGCTGGACTCGGATCTCCCGGAGCACTTAGGGCAGAGCAGCGCTGGCGTCACTGCGCGTCTTGATTCTGGGTCCCTTAATGATGCAGCGGGCTTTATGTACGGTTTATTACAGAAAAAAGGCGGGTTCACGCGAGTTGTCTCATCTAACGTCTCTTTTATTTTTTTGTGTTTTAAAAAAAAAAAAATTAAAAAAATCTAGAAGTGGAGTAATTACTCTGAGCGTTACCGCCGGCCTGCTCCTGCCATTTTCGACATAATTACACCAAACACGCAAGCTGTCTCTACCTGCTGGGAAGTGTGTCAAGCTGTCCGCCAGTTAGCCAATACACGGCCGGAAGTTGGGTACGTTAAAATGAAAGCTATTCATTGTATCCCAATTTCCACAAAGTGATGACTGTCATTTACAGAGCAAAAAAAAAAGGAAAAAAAAAGAAAAAGGAAAATGTTTTAAAGATGCACCATGTATTTTTGGTTAAGAAATTCAAACTCTGAATTTTAATATGTAGGCTACAATTCTAATGAGGTAATAACACAAAAAAGGTCACGGGGGAAAATAAGGTCCCCAGAACACCGTCTCAAGCTAGAAAGGTGGCAGATTTGGTCCGCCACATATAAACCAGGTAAAACAGTATGAAATTGTGTTGTCCTAAAACTACACAGTGCAGCTTTAACAATCAGTGCTAAAGACAACTTGGACCAAAGGTAACTGTCCTCACAGGCTTTAGCTTCATACAGAGCTCTTGTGAGAAGCTGCCAGAAAGTCATGGTTTTTATGTTGGAAGGTTTCAGCCAGGGTACAAACATTTTGTGTTAGTGCTCCAACCCACATGTTCCATTTTTACCTAACTGCATTTCACAAGCTAATCTGGTTTGTGGCCCTCCTTTAATTGTAAAGATTGACAGATGATGTTTAAATGTGTCTCCAAACCCAGACAATCCTAATGACATCATAAGGATTTTCTCAGCTAAGCCAGAGGCATTCCCAGCCCGACCAATACTGGATTTTGGGGCAGACATTGGGGACTAAAAAATAATCCAATATAGGTATTGGCCAGTATTCTGGTATAGGTTGATTTTTTTTTCCAGTGTGATCCCTCAAATGTGGTTATCAAACGTGTAAAAGATACATAGCTACATAATGATGGCAGGATAACTTACAAATAAATATTTACAACAATCAACTTTACAGTCCAAAATAGCATCACTGGACTGAAGCAGTTAGCTGGTCATTTACTAATGTTAAATTACCTTAAGCATCTTATTTTTCATTTGTTCTGTCCAAACAATTTAAAAAACATTTTGGCACATACATGGATACCCATTCTGACAGGCCAAAATGGGCTGACCTAAAGTCAGTCTGTGAGCCAACTTGTTTTATAGGCTGAATTGTGGGTTACCTATACTAGACAGACGGTGCAAAATCAATCTGTGAAGTGTCTTTGACCACACCATGCACATCAAACAACTTAAACACATTTATTTTGAAGGCAGCAGAAGCGTGTTTCCGGTCTTGTGTCAGTATATTGATGCAGCTGCCAGCAGAGATGGAGAGCGCTCTGCGGTCGCAGTAGGGACATCAGACTTACAGCGCGCGTACACTCAGAAACAGACACACGCGTAAAGGAAAAATAAAAATCTCTTTGTCTTCTCATCGATCCCCAAAGCCTCCAGCCGGCTCATGGAGAGGGGAGCCCTGCTTGTCCGCACCGGGCGCACGTTGATCGGATGCCTTTCACCACAGCAGCCCCTTTAGATGATTTCCATTCAGGATTAATTGGTTGACCAATGGCTCCCAAACATGCGCTCCTCTCCAGCAACGGCAGCAGTGCCCCCCGGGTTGAAGGTGTAAACAGGCCGAATAAAGGAGCCTCCTATTCTTCTTCTCCGGCGCCATGGACCCTGAATGCGGGGATGGTGGCCGTCTGTTCGCCAAGGAACGGGAAGAGGACGCGGGCGCTGGATGGGATGCTGGCCCGGTGGATTGTGACCATCGGCGCGGTGCTGATGCTGATGATGCAGAGCTCGTTGGCCGCTGACGGTAAGGCACTGATGCTGTTTTATCTTTCAACCTGTAAGAGTGGTCCTTTAATTCCTTATTATCAAACAAATCATAAACACCACATGAGCCTGTGTGGCGCTGAATTCTCTGACTCCTATTCCAGTCTCAAAATGGCTTTATATTATCTTACTTATTATATTATTAATGCAGTTATTTATTAGACGGTTGAGGAGAAAATACGTGTGGAAGATTTCATCAGACTCTGTTAGATGTAAATGATAAGCCACGGAAAACAACAGCTGGGTTGTGTAAGATATGGGGGTCATTTTGATGCGTCCCGAGCTGCTGTCATGATCTCTGAGGGCTTTGTTGTTGTTTCTATGGCCTATATATGTTTCGTAATTCGATGTATTGCTCTTACTGCATTTAAATATGGTTGTCATTCCTGTAAAACATCGGTGTGGTCGAACAAAGGCCGATGTCACGTCCCCAAACGAGCAGCCAGAGCGCACTGTGGACCGCCGCGCCGCGCCGCCACTACACGCTGACCGCGGCCGTGTCTTTGCATACAGGAGGAAACTTTTTATTCATTCATGGAGAATTGAGCCCCGAGGTCGCCAACCTCGAACAACATCCATAGGGGACGTTTCATAGTCGGCACGGATAAATAATTGATGATCTCCGTGTCTCACAGCCATCCCAGGAAGACACAAAAATAGCATCAAAGACGTTTACATATTTGAGTCATACTGCTTTGACTAAGGCTCTTAAAGAGAACAAGACATTTTTATACCTCAGTAAACAGAAACGTTTGTGGTCTTTATAATAATTACAATAAAAAGGAATACATAGTTCCCTACTTTGACACTATTTTGCCATTATATATGATTATTTAATACTACAAAATGTTTTATTTAAGGGACACATTTTTTTGTTTTGTTTTTTTAAAATAATGTGCTTGACTGAACTCTCAGCAGCTTAAAGGTGAACTCCAAACAACCTCCAGGCGCCACTGTTTTTCATTAGCAATCCATTTTGAATTGTTTAAATCTGTGACAAGTCAAGTTTGAACTGATTGTATATGTGAAAAGTTCTTAAAAAACAAATGAATGTCAAGAAGAGTTAAGCTGAAAACACACCCAACACGGATACACACCAGAAGCGAGAAAACTGTTGGACTTAAATGCATTGAAAATTTATTAGAAACTCCATTGCTAAAGTAAGGTCCATAAGTGCTCAGAGATGAAACTGGATATTATGGATCACTGTCGACAGTTTAAAGTTGAATTTTATTTGTAAAGGTGTGGAGATATTAGCTCAGACAGATATTAGCCACTCAGACTTCTGATGCCAACCCACAATGGATGTGAATGTTATTTCAACTTTGGTGCTGGCAACACTGAAGATGACATTTGGAAACCTAAAGGTCACATGTCTTGTGTCTTTCCAGGAATAATGAATTAGTTTTCTCAGAATGTTCTACTGACGGATATAGAGGGTTTCAGGATGAGATGGAGCGGCCAAAGTTTTAAAAATATCTATCAACTTTTCTCAGTTATAATGACCCAATAGAACCAAAACTAAAGAGAAATAAAAGTCTGCATGTATCTTAGCTGTCACTCTACATTATAAAGTACACTTTGTACTTTGTAAATCCAAAGAGGCTAAGTTAGCTCCTGCTGAAGCTCTGATTTAAATACGCTAACATATATAAGGTCAACATCACATTTCATACCGAGTGAATACGCATCATGTCATGTTTGATGATTTTAACTGACCTGAATGAAACCCTTGACTGTTTACCATTTGTGATGGCAAATTTGAAATGCAGTGGCCCTCAGGTCCCCATGCTCCCCTTCTCCTTACTACTAGGCCTAAATGTCACTTGAGATCTATCCATTGGGAGGTATTTGAAGATCTTGTAATGTCACATATAAACTGAAAGAGACTGCTCTTTCATATGATTTAATGATTTACTTTCATGGTAAACAAAATAATTCCTTCGTAGGCAAACCAAATTCGGCACCACACAACAGTGTATCGTGCTTAAACACAGAGCGCACAACCACCCAGCAGTCCCACAATAATTTATAAAATAAAAAGCCTTTGACATCATCCTCCTCATTTTTCTTAGAGTAATATGAGGACAAAAGCTGAGCAAATGGCCCGTTTAAGTTTTACACTGACATCATAAGTCTGGTTAAATTGTTGAATGGTTTAGTGGCAGCTCTGCGGGCTTGCTCCATATTTTGATAAGCATTTAAGTGATTGACTGGCTTAACTTGCGCACTGAGAGTCTGAAAGTCGGAGGAACACTCTCTCAGTACCACCGTAGCAATCTATCTTATTAACTCTCAAATTGGAAAATAATGAAATACTGACTCCTCCTGCCACTGCTCCTCACTGTGTCATTTGAGGGTAATGTCTGTGCCCCTATGATTAGCACAAATGCATTGAATGCATGTCTCCTTGTGGGCTCCGGATGCACAATGAAAGCAGCAATACAGAATATGGAGAAGATTGCCAAAGTATTTGGAAAAAAGACAGTTTATCTGCCCAGCCTACCCATTTAAATCAGAGCAAATCGCCCACTCACTCTCAACATATCCTCTTTTATATGATGCTACTGTGCCACTTAAGAGCGAGCTTTTCCACAGTATGGCTTGGGGAGATTTGACTTTCTCTCTCTTACCTGGTTACTCAAGCATTCAGCTGTTTCAGGTCTTCTTAGAGAAAATGTTCCCAATGTATTTTTGTATTCTCTATCTCCATTTATAACAACAACAACAACAACAACAACAAAAAGAAAAAAGAGGACGTTTTGGAGGCTGATTCCTAGCTGGTGTGTGTGTATGTGCATGTGAGCATTTGTGTCTGCGGGCACACACAGAATATGTGTGTGTGTGTGTGTGTGTGTGTGTGTGTGTAGGTGTTTTCTTTAATAGGTCTACAGAGATCTTCATCCTCAGTCAATAGCTGAGATCTATTGGTCCGTGTTACCATGGGAACAGATCAGCAGCTAGTGCTTTACTCACAGTGTGTCTGTGTTTGTCAGCCAGGGATTGAAATAACATCTGAGTAAGTGTCAAGTCTGTTACCTAATAATCAGCGCTCTCTGAAGCACTGGGAGATTTGAACTGAAACCCTTCCAGCTGTTAAGCATCAGTTCTCTGGTCATCTGAGTCATTCAGTGCTGTTGTTTTTTAGAATTAAACATCATTTGTGAATGTGACCCTTTTCTCACATCTTTCTATACTCGAGCTCTGCTAGAGACGGTTCAAGTTAAACCAGTAGCATAAGAGCATTTCAAGCTGGAATCAGAGAATTTCTCAGCCAATTATCAAAATAGTTGGCGATTGATTTAATAATTGATGACAAATCAATGAAATGTTGCAGCTCTAAATGGCTTTTCACAAAAGGCTGTGTTCAGACAAACAACGCTTGGTGAAAATGTACCCCTCCCCCTCAGTGGACAAAAAATAGCAAAATATAAAGTTGAACCCGACTCAAAGCTTTGCCACAATGCATAGCGTGCAATAGCATCCAGCAAGGCAAAGCAGTGGCTTTGAACGTTCCTGCTAGATTACTTTGCAACATCCTGCAATCGTACCCTTTTTCCTTCCAATCAAGAGAGAAGATTATATGATTGACCAAGTGGTTATTTTCCAAAGATTTTAAATTCTCTCTGAGTATTATAAACCACCACCTGCAGTGTTTTGGCAACTGATAAGCCCTTCGACTGCATGCCATCATTTGGTACTTGCTAGTTAAAGTATACATTTTCTGCACCCACTACTGTACAGACACATTTCTGTCAGTGTCAAAAAAGTATTTCAGTTTGACACTCAGCCGTAAACATCTGTCTGAGTTTGGAGAAACCTGAAGCAATGACACGTCTTATGTGTTTCTTCAAAATAATGCAGTGACTGCTCTGATACTTTAATTAAAATATAGGTTAAGATGTTTAAAACCAAAAGCCAACCCCACTTGATTTTCATGATATTGGGAGGGATGGTGCATTTTCTTACTGGCTGAGAACAAAACGACATGTTAACATACAGTAATTTATTGGCTTGTAATGGAGGAATCAGACAAACCCTTCGAGTTGGCGACATTGCTAAATATTCTGTTATAATGATTTACCTGCTGTCATCAATGAAAGTGATCGATTGTGCAGATTGTGTAAACTGCAGCCTAGTTCCTGTCTGTTTCCTGTGGATTCTGAGAGCGAAGGAGTTGACCGAGGATCAGAGCTCTTTAGAGTCTGCACTCTCACAAACCTGATTAAAAGTTTAGTGTCTGTACACGACCCAAAAGTTTCTGTGATGCATCTGGTCAGAAGAAAAGCAATGTGAGAAACGTGACTGTTAGCTGTTGTGTTACCTGCATATACAAGAGAGACGGAAAGAAAGAAAGGGAGCCGATAATCAGTAACATTCAGACACGCTCCGAGAGTGAATTTAAATGTGATTGCATGGTCGATACTATTTCAGCTCAATGACAAGATTGGCACTGAGGTGGTCTTTTAGCATGCTGTTGTACCACATCCATTCAATCACGCACGCACGCGCGCACGCACGCACGCAGTCAACAGTGAGATCAGGTGGTTTAAAGCTGATTTGGAAACAAAAATGACAATGACACATACCCAATCTGGGGTTGCATTGAATGGGCAAAACAATATAATCTGTAAATATTTATCTTGGCGGAGCGTCATTCAATGTGACACGAGAATGACTTTTCTGTGTATTCTCCTGCATATGTCAATTTTTGTGTAGTTTTAAGTCATAATTGAGGTGATTTCCACAAGGTTCATGGAGCACTTAAGAGCAGAGCTCGTGCTTTATGCATGGAGACTGTCAGATGTGGAAACTTTGATGACGGTTGACAGATGAGAACGCGCGCTGTGCTACAACCAGCTTTATTTGATGTCAGCTGATTTGCTTCATAAGGATTCTCACTCGCACACCATCGCTCAGTTCATCGGTTTAGAAA